>JAUJYV010002788.1:0-11590 GCA_033995625.1 Ophyiulus pilosus | reverse complement strand
TAGGGCCTATCCAGCTATATCATGGATTTTACGGAGTGAAGAAATATTCTCGAGAATATACTCGTATCTCAAATGTTTCTCGTATCTCAAAGCAAAATTTCGATCGCTCGACGGCTCGTATCTCAAATATCTCGTATGTTAAGGCACTCGTATCTCGAGGTACCACTGTATAAGGCAAATATTTTGAAAGTTATTGATATTTTTATATGCAATGTACCCTGGTGCCAAGGCCGTATAAATGTCATCACATTGTCGTTGGGGAGGTAGGGGGGATAAGGACTATAATCTTGGGTTCGACTGTATTGGCCATATTTATAGGATCGCCAGTATTATGCAGGGCCCGGCCTAGCCGAGAATTAGCCAGTTGAGATAGAAATTTCGATTTTACCTTACAAATAGCACTCGATCTTGCCTAATAAAAAGAGCACATTTAATTTAGAGAAGTCGCACTTTTACCTTAGAAAGTCGCACTTTTACCTTAGAAAAGCCACACTTTTACCTTAGAAAAGCCGCACTTATTTCTTAGAAAAGTCGTACTTTTACCTTAAAAATGCTTTCAAAAAATTCTAGAGCAGAAGGGGGGGGTGGGGGAAGAGAATGACATCTATCCTCAAGATCTTCCTCCATATACGTAGTATATGCGGTCTTGTCTGTTGCAATGTTACACTTAATAATGCCAGTCCAAACACCATTAATTATAGATTTAAGACAGCATAAGCAATATCATCAGGATGTTTTATTAGAAATATAGTTAACAATAAAAAAATTGATTCTTTTATTTATTTCACTATGCAATGTCTGGGTTTAGAACATCCGGCGAGTTGATTTCCTGTTTTTGGAGAGCGGTATTAACGCCCAGGAAGTAATTTTCGTATATATACTGTATTTGATGCGAGTGTGATCCAGTGCAAGAAAGTCATCTGGAAATATTGCAAATTGGCAAGTTAAGCAATGATTCCCACAGGTAAAATTTCGCCAGAAAAGCCTGAAAATGACGAGGTACCCTTTACCAAAGCGTACTCTCCACTGCCAAAAGCCTTCGTCCTTTTCGGCTTCAACTTCTTTCAAGGCAGTGCTCCAAACTGGCCCAAGAGAATAGTTTCCTGTCTGTTCAAGTTGGTTGTCGTGGCCCTGGTGTTGGCCAACGTGTACGCTCTTCATGAAAAGAGCAATAAGAGGGTGAAAAATGCCTACAAGAAAGTTATCAAGAAATTTAACGTTCTTACCGAGCTCTCCGATCTGCTTTTTGCAGTTTTTGCTTTTCTGTCCCTTTTGGTTCACGAGAAATCCTTGGCCGAATTTTTCTCACGAGCCATTTTTCGCAAATCTGCGACATGCTTACGAGTCTTACTCGGCATCTTAACAGCACTGTGGATCATTGTTTCGCTCGTCTTGCCAATAGCTGCCATCGTCGGAAAATCTTTCGCCGAACTCACCGTGGCCATGATGATGAAGAGGTACAGGGCATTGCCCCTGAATTTTCTGCAGATCCCCCTCCACATCTTCTCCACGTTTTTCTGCGGACTTTACGCCTTCGTTTGCCTGACACTGCTCCACCAGATGTCGCAGTTGCCACGAATTTCCAGAAGCCTAGACGAGTTAGAAGACCACTACCGTGCCATCCGACTGTCAGTGAATGTCCTAGAAAACGCGTTTTCTGGTGTTTTGCCCTTGCTTTACGTTGCCAGACTCGGGAGCTTCGTTCTTTGGACCGACTTCTTGCAGGACGAACCAGGAGTCATAAATGAGATTTATGCGCGGAGGATATATTTGGCCCTTCATGTTATCCAGGTTGTCATCCTGATTATTCCACCTATTTTCGTGAATGGAATGGTATGTATACTTTACTACCAAATGTTTTTGGTACAGCCCCGAGCGGAAAATAAATGTAATGCACATGCTGATATATGGACTTTTATGGACCATGTGTACTCATGTGTGGGCCATATTTGCCCTTGGTGGGTCTAACATGTGATGATCTAAATGTAATCAAGTTTTCACCATATATGGCATGTATAATCCTATCAATTAAGGTATTATATACTCTGACATTTTAATCATGTTTGTTTATTGCTTTGTATGGCCGGCCGTATAAACTATTTACAGTCGATTCCGCTTAATCTGGACACATCCGGTCGGAGGCGTTTTGCCCCGATTAGGCGGCTGCCCAGAATATGCGAAGTTAAAAAAAATACATGTATATATATGGTGTAAAATAAAGACCGTAGGTACAGTGCACCATAAATTGTTGTTTATTCGTTTAAAAACGTCTTGAAATGAGTATGATATCATCCAAATGTAAGTGTATTTTAATAACATATCCAAACTACGAAAGTATACATCCAGATTTTAATTCAATAAAAATGATGGTGAGTTTTTACGTATATGAATAGATTCCATATAAGCGATTCTTGGAAAATTGACTTTTAACTGCACTGAAAACTGAAAATGTGCAAAAAAACACAAAAATGTGTAAAACAGTTGCACACACTGATGTGTTGCTGCTTTGCACACTTAAATGTGTAAATGCTTGTATATAACACATATAGTCATTACACATTTAAGTGTGCAAAGCAGCACACATCAGTGTGTGCAACTGTTTTACACATTTTTGTGTTTTTTTGCACATTTTCAGCTTTCAGTGTGGGGCCTCTGGCTCCTTCTGGGTTAAAGTTGCCAGCCGCCTGTCCAGAATAAGCGGATTAGTGGCCGAAATAACCGGACCAAAAACATGTGCAAATGTACTGTCCGGATTTGTTCTTGACAATTTGGCCCTAATAAATGGCTGCCCAGATTAACCAGTGTCCAGATAAAGCGAAATCGACTGTATATACATCTACAATGTATGAATGGTACGTCCACAGATGTATTTCGATGCATGGTCAACACATGCATTTATTATGGTCATACATGTTAAGATGGGTCATTCAACAAAAATGTTCCCAAACAAATCAATTATTGTTGTACAAACAGGATGCAAACATCTTCTTGCATTAAATTTGTTTTTATTTGTTTATTACATTGGTGTTTTGTTATAACTTCCAGCTAGAGTCGGCTCTGAACATTGAAATAAAAGACGAACATCGGGAAAATGCATTTCCAGGGGCTTACACTGCAGTGAGTGGGCCCGTTGAAATTCATGTATATTACACGTTATTGCAACTGCACCAGAAATTTGATTTTTGTATTACACTAGTCACTGTACAAGAGCGATGGTTCAGTTTCTCAACGTGTGCAACTTTGGACAATTCAAATGGCGACCAACTCAACTCGACTGACGGCAGGGGGTGTCATTATCAGTACCTGGTTAATTGTTAAGGTACATATCATACCATAATGCCTAATACACAATGAGACGACTGACGTTAAAAGTTCAGCGTCACGCGATTTGCGCATGCGCAACACGCCCTTGTCATGTGACTCGTGACGACAAAATGACGTGCAAAGTGACGCTGAGAAATGCCTAATGTAGCAAACACAGAGTTCGGCGTCAAGGTAAGTGACGTATTTCCGCAAAAATACCGACTTCCGCCGTTCAAGTGGTTGAGCGTCAGTCGTCTCATTGTGTATTAGGCATAATCGTATTGTATTGATTAATTGTGTATAGAAAATTGAAATGTGTAATTTATATGCAGGCAGTCGTGTGTTACTTTCTTGTGATTTGGACCAGTAGCAGCTTTAAGCTACTTCTCACAGAAGTTAAAAACCAAGTACCAAAGTAAGCAATAAGTGCACTTCAACCAAACCCCAACAACCACATACACATGCAAATAAATCGTTATAAAGATGCAAACGGGATAATCTAAAAAATTGCCGAATGTCGTCCAAATTTTGATCAAACTTTAGTAAAATATCACATGAATTTTGAACTTTACACAATTATATAATTAAATTGTCATAAATGTATGTTTGTAAGATAATGTATGCACATTGGGTTTGAAATAAATATTTGTTCAACGATTAACGCAAAAATCTTCAGTTTTTCATTGTTAAAAATCAAGTGTAATCATGGCACAATGATATGCGATCAACCAGATAAACACAAGATTTCAAAAACTCAAAACTTTTAATGACGTCAGAACGTATATCATACGTGCATCGTGGACATTCTCAATATGACGTTACAAAAATTCAGTATGTTCAAACTGATACATTTTCATTCTTAAGGCATAGTATAGTTATACTATAGAGAGATTGAACTAGCCAACGCCTTAACGTTAACCTTAACGT
Source organism: Ophyiulus pilosus (assembly GCA_033995625.1). Taxonomy (NCBI): domain Eukaryota; kingdom Metazoa; phylum Arthropoda; class Diplopoda; order Julida; family Julidae; genus Ophyiulus; species Ophyiulus pilosus. The sequence continues at coordinate 7,360 of JAUJYV010002788.1, read as the reverse complement.
TAACGTGGGGAAGGGAGGAGCCACGGATTTAACTATCCAATTAATTAACTGTACGTCATGCGCACTCGTGACATTCATTTATTTCATTGGGTAGTCAAGACCGTGGCTCCTCCCTTCCCAACATTAACGTTAAGGTTAACGTTAAAGCATTGGCTGGCTCAAACTCTCTAATGATGTTTAAGTCGCTACAGACGTAGGAGCATTCTCCTGAACTTAGGTACGACCCATCTATCATATGGCATTTTGCTGACTGTAGGATACTGATTTGAAAAAGTTGAAATTTAAATTTAAATTGGGTCGAGTTCATTTATTTCATTGGGTAGTTAAGACCGTGGCTCCTCCCTTCCCAACATTAACGTCAAGGTTATAACGTTAAAGCATTGGCTGGCTCAAACTCTCTAATGATGTCTAAGTCGCTACTGACGTAGGAGCATTCTCCTGAACTTAGGTACGACCCCTCTATCATATGGCATTTTGCTGACTGTAGGATATTGATTTGAAAAAGTTGAAATTTAAATTTAAATTGAGTCGGGAAGGGAAGAACCACGCATGCGCACTCATGACGTTCACTTAGTTCATTGGGTAGTTCAGTCCGTGGCGTCTCCCGTCAGTTAAAGTAAAAGTGAAAGTTTCATTTCAGTAAAAGTGCGCTTTTTCTGTTTAAAAATTCAATTTTTCTGTAAAAGTGCGAACCTAAAGATATGGCCAAATTAGTCCACTCCGAAATTCTGGACTCGTTTCACATCCCCCCCCCACCCTCCCCTCCAACTCTCCTTTTCCGGATCTGTGCAAACTATACGAAAAAATTAAACACTTCTGTAACGGACAAACAAAGCTTGTCAAAAACGGCTAATGGAAGAATGTTCAAATTGTATAAACTGTCTTCGTTAAATAACTCACCACAACTATTGTCCAGGTACTTAGAGGATGCCCTCCAGCGGTCATTCTTGATGTGTGGGTGGTCATTTGCATCATCATCATCAGGTTTACCTTAGTGGAAGTTGTGCTGGAACGTTCATACCGAAAGGATACCAGTGTTTATTAGTACTGTTATTCATTTAAACAGTGACAACAACGTTTTCACAACATTTTTACTTTCCAGTAAGTTATACGGCACTATAAACTCCCCTGTGAATAGCTGACTTCGTCTCGGGCACTTCTATATCGAGGGTGTTTTTCGCCTAAATTGATAAAGGTAAAAATACACATGCACTAAGTAAGTGATGCTGCCCAGGTCGAAACCAATGATCCAGAATGCTCTGAACAAGGGAAGAAATGCCACCGTGAATGTGTTCATGCAGTTGGTGTTGGGGTTATCGGGATTCACCTTTCTGCCTTTGGTCGTAGACTAGGTAGAATCAAGTTATTAATGAATTGGGACCATTAGACCGGCTAATTTATATGTGGGCACTGAATATGACTGACGCATGTGTGAGCTTACAATATGGCACGATCTGAGCAAATATACATACATACATACGTCGTGCTGTAAATACTTTCTTTTGTCCATCTTATTGGAAGTTGATTTTCATGGTTGCCAAGTTGGCATGTACATACATATACGCCTTATGCGGATTGCTTATGGTTCCTACGAATACAATAGCCAGTGGTTTCTATGTGCAAGCAGTGACGAATCAGTAGCTAATGGAATTTATTTATATACTTTTGAATGAATGTTACCACTGTGTACTTAACCAAAATCGAAGAATTTGAAATTCATTTCATGATGCACATGTATGTGATAAATCCATTAAATAATTCTATTAATGCTCGACTACACTGTTTTTTATCCGATTAACGAGTGTCAAAAAAAAAAAATGAATTTCACGAATAAACGGTGATTAAATTAATTTCAAAGATCTAGTAATTATTTAAGGCATATTACAGCTACACACACTGGAATCTTGCATCAGTTTTATTACCTTAGAAACGCATATAAAATCAAAAACAACACGGACACGATTATATCTTCACTGGCAATGAAGATATTTTAGTAAACAGAATTTAACTAAACATAACGGATTTGTATAAATGGGTCTTGCAAACTAACTTACAATGTTCCTGTTATAACTGATACAGTCACCATTACGTATGTTTCGTTAAAATTAATTATTATAAACAAAACACGTGTTGACTTGACAATTAGTACATGTACAATTGTGTTCAGATGGATTAGATGTGTTCAGCCATATGGACTTCCACTACACATGGTATTTTTTCAATTTTTGGCTTTTCTGTTTGCTTTAAAGGACAATGAAAGGGGAAAGGGACACCAGAATGAATGTGTCTCCAGTCCCAAATGTACTTTAATATTTATAAAACATCGGAAAGGCGGGTTCTCTGGAATTTCCCTTTGAGGTCAGGAAATTTCCGGTAAGCAGAAAAATCTGTTAAAAGGTCGTGGATTTGGCAACGAGACGGGTGCTTGGAAATTTATAGGATGAGTCGTTATCTGTTCCAAAAAATTTTCTGGACACCCTACTTTTCAAAAAAAAATTTAAGGACGTCTATCAGGGAAGAAAGGGCGGGGGAGATAAAAGAGTGGCCTAAAATATACACCACGTGGACAGTGGGTTAGGGAGTATCAATTTGTGAAAGAATTTCGGGGATGTCCTTTTTGAATTGCTCCTAATCTATGCAAAGCATAGTACAAAAAAAATATTACAAAATACAGAACATAAAGAAAAAAAAACACAATTAGTAAAATATTTGTGATTTAATTAGAGAGTTTGAGCTATCCAACGTTAACGAAACGATAACAGTAACAATAACGAGAAACAGCGGCCGGAATGTCAAGGACTAGCCTATGCGAAGCATGGCATTCCAATGACATTCCGGCGGGCTTCCCGCGCTGTTTCACATTAAAGTTATCGTTATCGTTTCGTTAACGTTGCATGGCTCAAACTCTCTCTCTCTTTATGTTAACATGTAGGACATCAACTATGAAATGGACTGGAAAAACTCCTTCAAAACAAAGGACTCCTAAATGAGCCAATAGGATATATAGTATGTAAGTGACAACAACGAGTAGTTTATTAAGTTCAAATTGGAATTCGAAAATTACAATAGTGAATTAGGTTTAAGTATCATACGATGTGCACTTGAGCGTTCATTGGCTGATTGCACATTTAGCGGTTCAATTATAGTGCATGATTTTCATATTTGCCGGTGAATATTTACATGTTTGGGATCAAGGTTAAAGGATCGACCTTTGACAGCAAACAAAGTTAATTTTAATTGGTTGCTCGTGGGGAATGATGACATTATGGCGCTGAAACGAGACATTTGATCTTTACCAACAAATGTTTTGCCCATTTGCGGCGTTCCATTCAGCGTGGGAAGACCGTCCCAGACGGTCGCACTAACCGATTTCAGGTCAAACATGCTCAGGTGTGGACGCACCTTTAACAATATGCTGCAAACCTTCTAGAAAAGTGTAATAGTTTTTAGCCTAGTTTCCCCTGTGCTTATGTTTCCCTTAGAAGTTTCCCCTGTGCTTCTGTTTCCCTTAGAAGTCTTACAGAATTTACACACCATTTTGGTAAGCACGTATTTTTCATTTGGATTCAATGGGGTATTTTTTTCTGATTAGTGAAGAATGATCAGTTGTGTAAACTTATCTTTTGTAAAGATAAGAAGAAAATAATCTACATGTTGGTTGAGTAATGTCATAGGCATGCGAATGATACTAGTGTCATTAGACACAATAGCAATGACTGCTAGCATGTTTATGATTACAGGATGTGGCATAATTTTGTTTGTTTTCCAAAGCTACAGTATATTCTTCAAAGGAATGCTTTGTTTGCCGAATAATTTTTTTTTTTTTTTTTTTTGGCAATAAGCCAAGCCCTTTCTAATTTGCATACACCTATTGTATGCGCTTTGGCCTTTCGAGATTTAAAATAATCCCAATTCTAGAAGAATAACTTGTGGTAAGATAACCTCATTAGAATAAAATGTTTGTTGCCAGGTTTTTTTATTAAAATAGTGGACGCTTGCTTTATTTGGTGGGATTTTTATTATATTAATTATTATACAATTCATCAAAATAAGGGTGAATTACAGTGTTCTACTTTAGAGCCAATAGATGGCCTCCACGTTAGGCTAATTACCATGGTGAATTGGCAATTTCTTTTCATCATTATTTGAAAAAGGCATTATAGACGTCAACTAATGTTGGCATTCTTCAGGTTTTGGCTTTACTGTTTGTGTTTTAAAGATCAGTGAAGGGGGAAAGTGACACCAGAATAAATGTCCCCTAGTCTCAAATATACTTTAATTTTTAAAACCTCGGGAAGTACGTTATTATACCTAAATTTGTGTTAAACTTCAATTGTATGCTGGAATTTCCCTTCAAGGTCAGGAAATTTCCGTTAATCAAAACAATCTGAAAAAAATGTCGTTGAATTGTCAGCGAAACGGGTGCTTGGAAATTTATGGGATGGACCTTTTGTAAAATACTATTTCGTAAAAATTCAATATAACAATGATGACTAAGTCGCTACTGAAGTAGGAGCTTTCTTCTGAAGTTGGGTACGACTCTCCTACCATATGGCATTAATTTGGAAACTGTAGGGTACTGAGTTGAATTGAATCGAACCTTTGTATGTTCCAACAAATTTTCTGGACACCCTACTTTCACACAAAAAATCAAAGACTTAATTGGGAGAATCATCCCCTCTTGCATGTCTGAAATGTTCAGTATACATGCACATTCATACATGTTCGCCAGGGAGACCTGACATGAGTGTTTATTTTATGGATTACAATATAACATTCATAAAAAAGCAACAATCACGAAAGAAAATGGTTAAAAAAACATTTGATTGGTCATGGGTTTAAAATCACCTTTACCTTAATTTCTGAGGGTATAAGATACAATATTTAAGAGTAATTGAGCTTTCGTTATACTGTTTACTGATTATTGACATTCGAGCCATTTATTGAATATCCTAATTTCGCATATACACCGCGCATATAACAGTATATAGTCAATAAACCTAACAGCTTCAGAGATAAAAACATGTTTGTCATGACAATATACTTTTAGTACCATCCTTAACTTAGTCATGCGAATAACATTTCCAAAAACGGTTTGTAAATTATAGGCTCTGGTATAGTACGAGAATGTAAGTTAAAATTGCACTTCCAACCTGAAAGTAGAAAATGTTTTTCGTTACCTGGGTCATAATAAGGTATTTTCACGACTGTGACAACGTTTGTTATAGTTGATGTAAAGTTCAGAAATTCGTCATGAAACATAACACCTTACCGTCAAAATGCAACCTTTCTTCATGGTGAAGTACCCGCCTCCAGTCAGCTTTGGAGGATGAATAGTAAGCTTTTGGATATAGCAAGTTAACTTGGTTAAAGTCTATTTAAGGGATTAAAAGAAAAATGTATATAAAACGGGTATAAAATGTAAAGTTACAATAAACCTCTTACAACTTTTGCCAATGCTGTTGCTGCCTGGCAAAACAAAAGATGTTGCAAGAGGTATATTTGCAAAAAATAACATAAATTTACCAAGAATGTATTCACAGAATTGCTTTTTAACAGTTGGTTGACCATGAGATCAATCGCTTGTAGAGATTTAGTCACCTGCAAGACAAGAACAAAAAAATAGCATATAACTTATTCCAAGTGCCAAGCACTGTTAATGCAAAATAGTACAAGGTGTGCCAAAATTCGGTTCGCCAATCATCACGGTTATTATTGAAAAACTCGTGTAGAGTTACTTGGGAGTTGAGTGCAGCCGCAGCAAGTACTCTGCTGACGAAAAGTCCGAAATTGAGTACGACATAAGGCAAAAGCGAGATATTCCATGTTGATGCGTTGCCTCCGAGGCTGACCGACCTCAGGAAAAACGTGGTGGTGAAGACGTCCGTGGTGCAGGCCACGAAAAAAATGGACGAAAATATGGATTCTGCTTTCTGGAGATGGCTGCACAAGAGTTGGTGCCGCTGTATGAACGATGGTACAGACGAAAATCGCCACTTTGAGTCCAAATCTTCAAAAGTCCACGTGAATACATAGCAGACGTAAAGAAAGAAGGCGCTTGAGAGCAGAGAAAAGGGCCTGAAGGTTGCGAGCCATGTATAGTGCCAGTAAATATTGTAGAGGAACTGGACTGGAGAATGAGCCACTGTTTCGTTTCCAAGTTTCTGGTTTTGCATGTTAAAGTTCCTCTTTCCTAAAAAGATACTGTAGGGGGTGATGCCGAATGGAAGAACACTGCAGAGGATGACAGTGACATATGTAGTCACGCGTCGCTTCACCATGGACGGATAGCTCAGGTCCATCAGGGTCATGAGAAACTGACGAATTTCCTTTTGTTTGAACACGAAAAAATCGTAGAGTATCATGGTTTCTGCCGCCAATAAAATATAGGCGATGTCAACGGCCGTGTAGTCCCCATGACTTTGGCCAATGCGGTGCATCAAGAGGAATACGTTGAAGAACATAACTGGTGGCATTGTGATGTGAAGGGCCACCTTGATGAACATGCGGAAAAAGCGTAATTGTTTGTAAAATCTACACTTGTTGAAATAGTCTGCGAGTTCTATGCCGAAAATGTAAAAAACTAGAAACAGAGGGAGTAAAAATCGCTTCTTGCTTTCCTTGGATGCAACGTAATGGAAAGCCATCTTTTTTAGCAAGTTTTCTAACTGCTCCAACTTGTAGATCAGATGCTCGCGAATGGACAACCGAATTCCCGAAATCATTGACTCATTTTTATGGTTTCTCCAAAAGAGTCTCCAGTGCGTGCATAAATAATTTGCACGCTGTACCTCCTGCACTTAATAACTTATAAAACAAATTATATAAGTAATGATAAATAGGTTCTTGACAATCGTGCCGTATATTATAAGATATACGTAGTCGATATTCAATTTGGGAATGTATCTCGTGTTTAATGCATCTTCTTTTATGGACCGCAGAGCCTGCATAATTTGAATGCGGAAAACCAATTATCCTGAATTATTAATCTACAACGAAATGGGAAAAGATGAATTAAATCAGGCAACTCGAGGCTCAGAAGAATGCAATTAGCCATAGTTTTCAAAATGAATTTAGTAACATCATTCTTGGCTTGCAGAATTTCATGCTAAAACATATAGTACATGCAATAATTTTGCTACTTAATTGCTAAAGATAGCAAACAAAAATTTCATTGATGTCGTCATTGATAAGTATTTCGTCATGCTATGTATAATTTAAGTAATGAACTTAAGAAACGCTTCAATTTATGCTAAAGCATAAACGTTAAAACGTATTTTAATAATATACAGTGGTACCTCGAGATACGAGTGCCCTGACATACGAGATATTTGAGATACGAGCCGTCGAGCGAGCGAAA
>JAUJYV010002787.1:0-11590 GCA_033995625.1 Ophyiulus pilosus | reverse complement strand
TTTTAAAAATTTATATTGCTCGTTATGCGAATCACTCGTTATGCGAGGTGCTCGTTAAGCGAGGTTCCACTGTATTTTGAATCTTGTGTGAAATATCAAAAGTCTATCTTTACTTTCTTTTGCAATGACTGCAACTCAAAAAAAGTCACCTGACACACCTGGAGATAGCCACGGAGTTGTGAATTTGGTAGACGTGATGGCTAGTTTCCATCTAGTGTACCTTTTTTGACAATGTCCCTACACCGTCCTTCAAAGCAATCGGTGAAGCCTGTTTCCCAGTGAAGACGTAGGCCCTAAGGAAGTAGTTGAGGAACAGCAGGAAGTAGGAGAAGTACAGGTAGACGCCAATGGTCAGCGTCCTGTAGGGGGTGCAACATAGCTCCCCTCTGCTCTTCACCAGGTACACGTGGAAGGTGACGTAGACGCACGTGACCATCTGCAGGATCTGGATCGTGGTAAGGGCCATGCTGACAGATTTGGGCAATCTGACCTTGAGCGACTTGAGGGCGTAGTAAGTGTACATGAAAGCGTGGACGAAGTAATTGGTGGCCATGAACCAACGGCCCATGGAGTTGATGTAACTGCAGCCGAACCACACTCCCGCCAGCACTGTCACGTGATGGTACCAGTGCAGAAAGATGAGCTTCTGCTTGCGGAGGACGATGAAGGCGGTGTCCCCAAGCTCCCACAGCTTGGCCCACGCGAAGAGGTAAGCCCAGAGGCCCATGGCTTCAAGATGCTGCTTGGATCCCATGTTGCACACGGAGTAGGTGAAACCAAATTCAGTGATGACGTACACCATTTCCTGAGAGACTCTAAGGGCACCTCCGATGCTGACGACGCTGAAGCCCACATTCCACAGGAAGAGGGGCCATCTGAGATCAAAGGCAGGACGGGATTGCATCAGTTTCTGGCCGACGACGATAAGGATCAGGTAGATGACCACGGCGTACATGGACAATGTCCAGTTTTCTTGTATCCATCTATGTTTGGAGTAGTAATCAAAGTTTCTTTCGAAGGCGAAGACAGTCCTGTATTTTGTCAAGATCTGGGGGACGAGGATTTGGCATTGGAAATCGTCGGTGAGGTTTCCAGAAGCGTTTCCAGCAAGCATTTTTCGGCAGTTGATGAGTGAATGGTGCCTTGGTGTGCCATATAGTCTCTGGATATATCTATATATATATATATATAGAAACAACGTCAACAGGTTACCTCTCCACTCATTAATATTCATGGTCTCGACTTTTTTGAGCCAATCACAGATCCACGTCATCGACCTTGACAGGTTAACGTTACTTGCTTAAAAAATCAGAAAATATGAGCTTTTTCGAAGGAAATTAACCTTAAAAACGAGAATTGTTTGGCAATACGTAATTGTGAGTGGTTTTGTTTACGGGATTGCGTAAACTCTGCGAGGATCGTAAATATTTTCTTCATGCGTCATAAAAGCTTCTTATTTATGTAGGGCATATATGGGCCCAAGCTACTTATCTCTGTCCTTAGTTCATGTTTGATTACATGTATTATCGTAGTAAATTACATTTTCTCATTTTTCATATATGTCCCACGTATGTGTAGCGGCACTCGCTGCCGCTGGACATCGTGACGTTCAGCTGTCCCTACAACAAGAGCGGACCACTATGTTCAGCTGTCTGTCTGCCACCAACGGGTCACTCAGCCCTTTGCTGATCTGCAGCTCTCCACGAGGTTAGACGTCTCTCCTTCCGCTGCCCAACAGGTCCCTCAACCTTTTTGACTTGGCAGCCCTTTGCTCGTTCTTCTGGTCCCAGCTCTCCACGAGGTGAGACGTCTCTCCCTCCGCTGCCACCAATTGGTCACTCAACCCTTTTGGCCTTTTATCTTTCTTCTGGTCCCAGCTCTCCATGAGGTTAAGTCTCTCCCTCCACTGCCACCAACTCGTCACTCAACCCTTTTGACCTGGTAGCCCTTTTATCTTTCTTCTGGTCCCAGCTCTCCATGAGGTAAAAAGTCTCTCCCTCCACTGCCACCAACTGGTCACTCAACCCTTTTGACCTGGTAGCACTTTGCTCGTTCTTCTGGCCCCAGCTCTCCACGAGGTGACTCTCTTCCTCCACTGCCACCAACGGGTCCCTCAACCCTTTTGGCCTTTTATCTTTCTTCTGGTCCCAACTCTCCGTGAGGTTAAAAGTCTCTCCCTCCACTGCCACCAACTCGTCACTCAACCCTTTTGACCTGGCAGCCCTTTGCTCATTCTTCTGGCCCCAGGTCTCCACGAGGTGAGACGTCTCTTCCTCCACTGCCACCAACGTGTCCCTCAACCCATTTGACCTGGCAGCTCTTGGCTGATCTTAGGCCTTTTATCGTTCTTCTGGCCCCAGCTCTCCACGAGGTGAAACGTCTCTCCCTCTACTGCCACCAACAAGTCCCTCAACCTTTTTTACTTGGCAGCCCTTTGCTTGTTCTTCTGGTCCCAGGTCTCCACGAGGTGAGACGTCTCTTCCTCCACTGCCACCAACGGGTCCCTCAACCCATTTGACCTGGCAGCTCTTGGCTGACCTGAGGCCTTTTATCGTTCTTCTGGCCCCAGCTCTCCACGAGGTAAAAAGTCTCTCCCTCCACTGCCACCAACAAGTCCCTCAACCTTTTTGACTTGGCAGCCCTTTGCTCGTTCTTCTGGTCCCTGCTCTCCACGAGATGACACGTCTCTTCCTCCACTGCCACCAACGGGTCCCTCAACCCATTTGACCTGGCAGCTCTTGGATGACCTGAGGCCTTTTATCGTTCTTCTGGCCCCAGCTCTCCACGAGGTGAAACGTCTTTCCCTCCGCTGCCACCAACAGGTCCCTCAAACCTTTTGACCTCTAAAAGTGGTCACATCTGTAAAGTACTTGGGGATTCACCATCACTAATTACATGCTCTGGAATATGTATAGTAAACAAATTACTGGGTCAGCAAATCAGCTCTTGAGATTTGTCCAACCGATTTTTCCAAATTGTCTTCAGCAGGTAACGGAGATGACGTACCACTCATTGGTCCGTCCTCTTATAGAATACTAATTAGAGATGGTACAGCGAAGGGCACTAAGATTTGTGGTACCACTGACTGACTGGACAGAGAACCCTACACCTTAGGGTCGAAACACAAGCACATGTTGCAATCCTCGACTTCCAGCATTGACGTCATCCTCAAATAATGTATTGCTTGGCTAATATTTTTGTTTAAATAATTTAAACATTGTTCTCGACGAATGCTAATCAACTTTATCAACTTAAATCGACAAGTTCTCAAATCTCTTAAACAAAAATTCCATTGTGTGATTGTTATTTTCAAAGTTTATTAGTCACAAATTACAAATATACTTGTAGTTCATATACATGTACATTATGCAGTATATGTGAATGTTGGACGCAATATTTGGACATTTTTTAAAAGTGTGAACATGTTACATATGATTATAGATTAATGGGACGAGATCAAACACAGCAAATACATTTGGTTAAATCTGCACATTGACATTGCAACAAAAGTTGGTAGAGGAATACAACTTTGTAACAAACTGCTGACACATTGTCCACTTATTTCAACTTCTTGGACAATGCCTTTGTCGTGTCCTTCCGTTTTCCTGTGAAGACATAAGCCTTCAGGAAGTAGTTGAGAAACAGCAGGAAGTAGGAGAAGTACAAGTAGACGCCTATGCTCAGTGTCCTGTAAGGGGTGCAACACAGCTCCCCTCTGCTCTTCACCAGGTACACGTGGAAGGTGACGTAGACGCACGTGACCATCTGCAGGATCTGGATCGTGGTAAGGGCCATGCTGACAGATTTGGGCAATCTGATCTTGAGAGACTTGAGGGCGTAGTAAGTGTACATGAAAGCATGGACGAAGTAATTGGTCGCCATGAACCAACGGCCCATGGAGTTCATGTAACTGCAACCGAACCACACTCCCGTCAGCACTGTCACGTGATGGTACCAGTGCAGAAAGATGAGCTTCTGCTTGCGGAGGACGATGAAGGCAGTGTCCCCAAGCTCCCACAGCTTGGACCATGCGAAGAGCCAGGCCCAAAGGCCAAGGGCCTCAAAGTGCTGCTTGGATCCTATGTTGCACACGGAGTAGGTGAAACCAAATTCAGTGATAACGTACACCATTTCCTGAGAGACTCTAAGGGCACCTCCGATGCTGATGATGCTGAGGCCCAAATTCCACAAGAAGAGGGGCCATCTGAGATCAAAGGCAGGACGGGATTGCATCAGTTTCTGGCCGACGACGATAAGGATCAGGTAGATGACCACGGCGTACATGGACAATGTCCAGTTTTCTTGTATCCATCTATGTTTGGAGTAGTAATCAAAGTTTCTTTCGAAGGCGAAGACAGTCCTGTATTTTGTCAAGATCTGGGGGACGAGGATTTGGCATTGGAAATCGTCGGTGAGGTTTCCAGAAGCGTTTTCAGCAATCATTCTTCGACAGTTGATAAGTGTATTGTGCCTGATATGCCAACGTCAGTAGGTTATCCACTCATGCATCTTCTTGACATCAGCCCTCTTGAGCCAATCACAGATCCAGCTTATTGCCCTTGAACAGCCATCTACATGTTTATGTAATTAATGTAGATTAATCAAGCTGGGGAGACTAACTTCTGGCGTACCCCAAGGTGGTGTCCTCCGACCCTTACTTTTTCCCTTATTCATAAACGATCTTCCAAAGTCGCTGTCTAGTTATTCAAAACTGTGTGCGGATGTTTAAAACGTATATGATGAAGTGGACGAAGGCAGAGGTTGCTTGCCCAAACTGCGGGGTGATCTCTTCGTACTGGATTCCGGGTGCGATGAATGGCACTTAAAATTAAATAAAGTGAAATGCGCGGTGGTGCGCTTCTCTCGTAAACGAAAAACTTCCCAACCCGAGTACTTTCTGGATGGTGTTCAACTCGCTGTCGTCGATACCGTCAAGTATCTGGGGGTTTACATTACCAAAAACCTCTCTCGGAAGCACCATTTCACAAAAATTGTTGGTGCAGCGAACCAACGCCTTAGATTCATTCAACGCGTGTTTCGAGAATGTGCGCAAAATGTAGCGGAAACTGGCTACGCAACTCTGGTTCGTCCTATGTTGGAATATTGCGCTCCTGTTTGGAACCCTCGCAGGATGGTTCATATTCAGGATATAGAGATGGTTCAGCGCAGGGCAGCCAGATTTGCTAAGGGCAGTTATCAACATTCCGCGAGAGCGACAGAAATGCTCCGCTCTCTAAATTGGGACACGTTGACGGCCAGACTCGAAAAGTTATCTATGGGGTTATTCAAACGTTTTAATCTTTCTCCAAATTCACATCTTGTTTCCCATATATTAACGCCTAACGAGCACTCTAGGAGTAGACATAATCACTCAAAGGGCCTTAGACCGAGCTTCGTGGCAAGACGGATGCTTACTATTGGTCCTTCTTTTTCACGCGATTAGACGATGGCCTAGCCTTCCTGGCGATTCTCCTGATTTAGTTGAAATTCAATCTGACAACGACGTCTAAGTCGCTTCTGACGTATAGGAGCATTCTCCTGAAATTGGATATGGAGCCCTCCTACCGTATGGCTTTTATTTACTGACTGTAGGGTATTGAGTTGAATTGTACATGGATATTCTTGCAAGTGGGGGAATATACGCCCCCTGGGAGGAAGTGAGGAGAGCAAGGGCACCTGGATGGGACCTCGGTTTAAGCTTTCGTGTAATGGATGTACCGCTTAGGTCAGTGTGCCATTCCCAATAACTGATTGGAGCACACGTTGCAAATCTTGACTCCAGCATTGACGTCAACTTTAAATAATTTATTGTCTGGCTAATATTTATTATCCAGACAATAAATTATTTAAAGTTGACGTCAATTTTGTTGTTTTGGCATTATCATTGTTTAAATAATTTAAATGTTGTTCTTGACGAATGCTAATCAACTTCATCAACTTAAATCGACAAGTTCACAAATCTCTCATCAAAGATGCCACTCTGTACGTCCCATTCTGTGACCGGTCAAGTTGTCCATGTTTTAGACATTTTCTATCACCTGCCCTTTGGCCACCTAATGGCCCCGATTTCAACCCCCAAGATTATTCCATGTGGGGGAATTTCGTGCAAAAAGTGTCAAGAACAAAGATTCTAGATGTCAAAGAGTTAAGATGCTCGAGATGAACTTGGTCAAGCTGTAATCGACTGGTCAATTGACCAAGTGTCGGTCATGTGTTGCCAAGGAAACATCGAGTACAAATTCAAATAGCAGTTTTATTCCTCCGTTTCTTGCCTATATTTGTGCAAAATTGGATTTACTTTGATTAAAGAACAAAAAAAGTTACTAATTTATGAAAAAGGTTTCCCTCCCCCTTTTTTTTGTGGTCACACTTACAAAAACGAATTGAAACATTTTTTTAGTTCAACTTTTTTATTATCTTTTCTTCAACACTGTGTAGATAAAACACAAAAAACTCAAAACGGTGGTAGAGACTAACAATCGCAATGTCGATGACCAGCAATATGTGCCTAAAAATTCAAAACATTTAAAATAGTTACAATTTTCTTTATTAAGCCATGTTCGAAGGAATCTGTGTGTCGATTTTAAATGTCCGACCAGAAGAAAATGCTTTCTGAACATTTGTCCAGTTTATGACATGTCTACCTCCGTTTACAAAAATGTGCATAACAATTTCTTTGGGGGTCCTGGAGTGTTTTTAAAAGTATAAAGGGCTTAAATACAGCAAATTAATTTGGTCAAATATACACATTGACAATGCAACCAGAGGTGGGTGGAGGAATACAACTTTACAACAAACTGCTGACATATTGACCACTTATTCCAACTTCTTGGACAATGCCTTCGTCGTGTCCTTCGTCGCGTCTTTCCGTTTTCCTGTGAAGACATACGCTTTCAGGAAGTAGTTGAGGAACAGCAGGAAGTAGGAGATGTACAAGTAGACGCCAATGGACAGTGTCTTGTAGGGAGTGCAACATAGCTCCCCTCTGCTCTTAACCAGGTACACGTGGAAGGTGACGTAGACGCACGTGACCATCTGTAGGATCTGGGCGAAGGTAAGGGCCATGCTGACAGACTTGGGCAGTTTGACCTTGAGAGACTTGAGGGCGTAATAGGTGTACATGAAGGCATGGACGAAGTAGTTGGTCGCCATGAACCACTGGCCCATTGAGTTAATGTAGCTGGTACCGAACCACACACCGGTCAGCACTGTCACGTGATGGTACCAGTGCAGGAAGATGAGCTTCTGCTTGCGGAGGACGATGAAGGCCGTGTCTCCCAGCTCCCACAGCTTGGACCATGCGAAGAGCCAGGCCCAAAGGCCAATGGCCTCAAAGTGCTGCTGTGATCCCGTGTTGCACACGGAGTAGGTGAAGCCAAACTCCTTGATGATGTACACCATTTCCGGCGTGGTCCTAAGGGCACCGCAGATGCTGAGGATGCTGAGGCCGAGGTTCCACAGGAAGAGGGGCCTTCGGAGATCAAAGGCTGGACGGTCTCGCATTACCCTCTGGCCGACCACGATGAGGGTCAAGTAGATGACCACGGCGTATAATGACAGTGTCCAGTTTTGGTGGAGAAATCGGTGTTTCGAAACAATGTCAAAGTTCTTCTCGAAGTCGAAGATAGTCCGGTAGTTGGAAAAGTTATCCATGAACATGATTTTTTCGCATATCTCATCGTCGCTTAGACCGGTCAAGTTGCCGGACAGGTTGCCGGGCACATTTACGAGTGACATCTCTCCCTTACTCATGTTCAACGACTGATGTGCTGGACGAAAGAACTGCTGCACTCCTTGAATCCTGTTATTATAATGGCAAGGGTTTGATGAACCAATCACCTGGAGTAGGCTGTACAATGGCGATGACATGTCATTGGCGTCATAGCGTTTGTTCTGGTTTAAACTAACAATGAATGAATCGTTTGGGATGTTTGATGAAGCCTCGTTGGTTTTTTTTTTGGGGTTTTTTTTTCGTAACCTGGGGCGTTTTTGAGATAAGAAACCACTTTTTTAAGTTGTTCAACGGCTATGCCCTTGGGTAATCATTCTTGCTTTCTTCATACCATTATAATACCAAATTTGCTCCAGATACTGGCATTCCTCGGTGATTAAGAGGTCGCTTCCCAGATCTCAAAATCTCAATATGTGTATACTATATCATGTAATGTTAAACACAGGTTAACGTTTCAAACTTTGGTACCAACTTTAAAATTTCATTTAAAATTGGCAAATATTCCAGATGTATATTTTTGTTCTTCGAGAGGGGGCATAATTTGCATTTCAAAGCATTCAAAAATAGAAAAATGGAATTTCGGAGCGTGCAAAAATAGAAAAATAGAATTTCGAAGCGTGCAAAAATAGAAAAATAGAATTTCGAAGCATGCAAAAATAGAAAAATAGAATTTCGAAGCGCGCAAAAACAGAAAAATAGAATTTCGAAACGTGCAAAAATAGAAAAATAGAATTTCAAAGCATGCAAAAATAGAAAAATAGAAAAATAGAATTTCGGAGCGTGCAAAAATAGAAAAATAGAATTTCGGAGCGTGGAAAAATAGAAAAATAGAATTTCGGAGCATGCAAAAATAGAAAAATAGAATTTCAAAGCATGCAAAAATAGAAAAATAGAATTTCAATGCATGCAGAAATAGAAAAATAGAATTTAAAATGGAGCTAAATTAGAAAAAAAAAGGTTTGTTTGTCTCTTCTCTGATTTTAAAAACGAAAAAACGACTACAATTTGCTTCAATTTAAATATAATAATTTCTGAATTTATTTGTTGGTAATTAGGGCTGTTATTTCGCTGCGTTAAATTTATGATTTGCTGTTGAATTAAACAAAAATTTCATATACGGAATTCTGAATTGTGTTATTTTGATTAAATTCACGGTTCAGACAAAATGAATATTTTCTCGTAATTCCCAACAATGTCCATGCATGTGCTAATACACAATTTATATAATGTATAAATGCATTCTTAAATGAGTCTTAAATGCCATTATGATTTCTGACAGCATAAACTGTTTGTCAGTCGCACACTGAAGTATTTTTTTATTCTATGTTCGTTTTGGTAGACCTCAACCAAACCGTAATTTTACAAGAGGGAGAATGTCAATGATTTAGAAACGAATTATGTGACGTTATGGTTTTTCAACATGCGTCAAAGGACGATATTGTTTTAAATAAATGTTTTATACAACATCTACACAACTTCACGAAGAGACGCATTCTGATGTCATAGTTTCATTTATGATTCAACGCATACAGAGGAAACCTTTTTACACTGCAGTATGTCATGAAATTTATAATATTACCAAAATACATTTTCTATATATACTGACATGTGTATATAATTTAACATCATATGCATATACTATCTCAAAGATTCACTAATGGCAGCAATCAAGCATTACACCAATGCTTGACAGGAAAACATGCAGATACTGCTGTTGTGCTGGTTGTCTACCAGCCTTGAAAATCAGGAAATTTGTTTTTTAATTTTTATCACCACGGAAAAGTCGGTACAATTGCAAAAAAAATTTTTCTCAAATTCTCCAGAAAGTTTCAGACGTTTTGGAAAAATGAAAATTGTGTAATATAGGACGTGAGAGTAGTTTTGAAAATCTAAGAAATGAACTTTGAAATCCTTGAAATATGTTTGAAGACATTTTTAGACGTTTCGAGAATATCATGCAATTGTCGAATATGTCTACAAATGTTTTCAAAGATACTTGTATATGGCTCTGTATGGCATTTTCACCTGAGAGGCTATCGAACTATTTTGAATTTACCAACTTTGTCATGTATGAGGTATTAATTTCTGTTGACGGCTGACAGGTTCAAAACCCAGATAAACGCAAATGTTTACATTTTTTTTTTCACGGATCATTGAATTCATTCTGTTCAGTGGCAAATTGGGTTACGAACTTGGCGTTTTGTGGTGGTGTAAAACATGCTTTGGCAAGCAGATATGTCATCCTTGCAATGTTATTGTTGTCACGGGTTCAAGTCATGTCTTGCTAACGTTGACATTGTCCTTATGAGGGGAAAAGCAAACAGAAACAAATTACTTTACCGATTTGACATGATTTTCAGACATCTACACAAAGCGTCCAGAACATTGACTTTTATTGCAATATTTATAAATATATCTCGCCAGTTTTGACATCCATTGATTAATACAGTATATAAGGCATAGATTTTTACCAAAAAATAACAACTTCTGTTTCAAGCTTGCTTTAGGTAACGTTGACTGGTACGTTGATTTTTCATCCATTTTATACTTTGTTACGTTTTAGAGGCACTCAAGTTAATTTGTATGAACGGTAACTTATAAGTAGGTATGAAAAAAGTATCAGATCTTGCACTGGCTAGGGCCCAGTTAGGGCCCAACGTCTAAGTAAATGCTATCGAGTATCGTAATATTACTGTAATGGGTACATTCGTGACGTTTAATTACCAAATTATATAGCAGATGTCATTTTGATAGTTTGTAGACTTCCTTGCATATCACCAATGCTTGGCAGGAAAGCTGTTTCAAGTTAGCGAGCTTTCCTGCCATACATTCGTGATATGCAAGGTTGCATACAAATGTATGCAGACCCAAATGCCCAAATGCCAAAATAATTTGTGAATTTAGTTGTTGGCCTTTAGTGTTGTCATTTTGATGCTTAGTTTGATTTTCTGCAAAGTTAAACAAAAATTATATGGAATTCTGAATTATATGGAGTTTGGATAAAATGAATATTTCATCTTCAATGTATTTTAGCAAAGTTGAAAATATTTCACTGTATTTTAGCAAAAGTTGAAAATATTTCAATGTATTTTAGCAAAAGTAGAAAATATTTCAATGTAGTTTAGCAAAAGTTGAAAATACTTCAATGTATTTTAGCAAAAGTTGAAAATATTTCAATGTATTTTAGCAAAAGTTGAAAATATTTCAATGTATTTTAGCAAAAGTTGAAAATATTTCAATGTATTTTAGCAAAAGTTGAAAATATTTCAATGTATTTTAGCAAAAGTAGAAAATATTTCAATGTATTTTAGCAAAAGTTGAAAATACTTCAATGTATTTTAGCAAAAGTTGAAAATACTTCAATGTATTTTAGCAAAAGTTGAAAATATTTCAATGTATTGTAGCAAAAGTTGAAAATATTTCAATGTAGTTTAGCAAAAGTTGAAAATATTTCAATGTAGCAAAAGTTGAAAATATTTCAATGTAGCAAAAGTTGAAAATATTTCAATGTATTTTAGTAAAAGTTGAAAATATTTCAATGTATTTTAGCAAAAGTTGAAAATATTTCAATGTATATTAGTAAAAGTTGAAAATATTTCAATGTATTTCGCAAAAGGTGAAAATATTTCAATGTATTTTAGCAAAGGTTGAAAATACTTCAATGTATTTTAGCAAAGGTTGAAAATACTTCAATGTATTTTAGCAAAAGTTGAAAATACTTCAATGTATTTTAGCAAAAGTTGAAAATATTTCAATGTGTTTTAGCAAAAGTTGAAAATACTTCAATGTATTTTAGCAAAAGTTGAAAATATTTCAATGTATTTTAGCAAAAGTTGAAAATATTTCAATGTATTTTAG
>JAUJYV010002786.1:0-11592 GCA_033995625.1 Ophyiulus pilosus | reverse complement strand
ACATTAACAAAATTGAGGGCGAAGAAAATCAAGAAATACTGCATTGTGCTAATTTAATTCTTTCTCGCAAGTTCAGACATTTTTGGATTTCGATAAAGCATTTGACACTGTCCATCATCAAAGTTTATTATTAAAACTTAAATCATATCGAATTAACAGGTGCTACCCAACCAGTTTGGATAACTGTCCAGCTAATTTATCTAGCATTCTAGCAAAGCATTATTAATCTATCGAAAGCCCTTTTATAGCAGGGTCCTTATGAGGTCCCAAATTGGTAATCGAATATTTTTTTCCAGAAATCAATACCTCCATGTAGGAATTTTAACTTGGATCAAAACATAATGTAGTGTAGTTTTTTAACAATTTGCATAAATTAAACCACACATCCATACATAGTTAGTTACATGCAGTTTAATTTGTAGAATTGATTTTCGAATCGTATTCTGCGTAGTGTTGTAGTTTGGCCAAAACTAACTGGGACCCGTCGTCGTAGGGCGTTTGGATCGGGAGAAAAATGGGTCCAGCCGCCCAATATTCGAACAACAGACATAGCCAACAAACGACAGCCGGTCGGGTAGTCAGATTGGAAGACTTGCATATTCACGGATGCTCGTGTTGGATAGTGTAAACGACAGTTAAGGGGTTCTCTACACCTTACAACCCGATGGCGATGCCGTAGGATGCTATTTTGTCTTGAGGAATGCACACTTGTGTATGGTCCCAAGCGCTCTGCAGTGGTACAAGTGTGCAGAGCCCTGTGACACTGCTCTTAGTGATACAAAACCTTAGTAATATTTTTTAAATAATTATAATTCACAGATAGCTTGCTAAAAATGTTGCATCAGCCTTCAATACACTCACAATATTAAATTTAAATAAAAGGCTCGAGTTAATGTAGATGTAGCCCCCATCTAACCAGATGCTTCAATTTATCGAGAATTACAACTTTTTCATTTGCCACCAGACTGTCTGATCTACAGTGTTTTGCGATTGGGGCTGTCGATGATTACCTAACATCGAAAGACTATTTGCATATAGAGCGGTTTGATCTAGCTGTATTTCCCACCCTTACAATGGAATTTGGGCGGACGGATTGTTCTCCCCAACCACGGGTTGGGGAGAACAATCCGTTGGGGAGCAATCCGGGGGGAACAATCCGTTGGGGAGAACACCAGTTTTGATTAGACGACAGTTATAAACACTGAACGATTTGACAAGTTATTCTGATGCGGGTGGTGGAGTAGGAAAGGGGCGATCCAGGGGATTTTTAAACCATGAACATGGCTAAGCATACACCAATAATTACAAGCACGACTTAAACATGTTTAATGGATTAAAATAGCGTTTTACTGCTTTATATAATTATTAATGATGTTTGATTGAACGACGAAGGAAATAGATTATATCATATTTCACGTAATTACACATCATTTTATTTTATGATAGTGGGGCGTGATACTTCAGTTGTTCGGACGGCTCCCACGCACTCTTCCGAACGACTTACGGTAATAGCCGTGTTTACGTGCTTCTGCCCACATGGGGAAGGATCCGCAGCGGCATTGCTTGCTGCGTCCTTGGGAAAGGCGTAGTTGGCTCTTTCCCACAACCGCTCCGATCTGCGAAAGCCCTCCATGCACGTGGAGTAGAACTGGACTAGGCCGCAGCGGCTGCTATTGAAGCGTTGATCAAGAAATTGGGGAAACCACAACTCTGATCGGATCACAGTAACAAGAATCGCTTGTTACTGGGCTATACCTTGCTGAGGTAACACACTTCCACATACATCAGAATCTTCCAGACAATTGAGATTTCTGATACGCTTGAAGTGTCTCATAAGGGTGGCCAATGGGCCCTCAGCAATCTTTTCTGCTGGTGAGAAGAAAAAAACTAAGTCCAGGCTAGTTATTTAGGAACATTGAACAAATCGATTTATTTTCATATGTACAATCAATGGTATACAGGTTAAGTTCAATCATGTTCTCAAGAGTCTGGGAGACTAATGAACAGATGAACAACACTTTCTTATATAGCTCCTGGACCAATCATAACAACCAATAGAAATTACAGATAAATTTGAAATGTAAGAATTTGATTGGTCTTTCAACTCCTCGTACGCCTTCCAGTACTCTTTGAGTTTGACTGGGTCATCTCTCTGAGGTTTACTAGGCCGTACGAGAGTTTGAGTCAGGACAAATTGGTCCTGTAATCGGTCACTATAGACCGTCCAACTTAGTTTATTGGAAGTTCGTTTAAAAGCCGTTTTGGGTTTAGAACCCGTCGTTGGCTTCTTTCCGCTCCCAGTGGATGCAGAACTGGCGGGAGTATTAGGTTTGGGTTTAGGTTTGGGATCCGCTGCTTTGGCCTTCACGG
Source organism: Ophyiulus pilosus (assembly GCA_033995625.1). Classification (NCBI taxonomy): domain Eukaryota; kingdom Metazoa; phylum Arthropoda; class Diplopoda; order Julida; family Julidae; genus Ophyiulus; species Ophyiulus pilosus. Next base: position 9,222 of record JAUJYV010002786.1, on the reverse strand, counting down.
AGGATCTAAGCCTTTTCGAAGGCGACTGCACATCTGCAACTGAGGGTGTTGTACTCCTGATAACGGTGTTCAGGAGTTGCTTCGAAATCTGTGCATTTTGCTAAAGTACAACATCTCTGATGTTGCACTATGCACAGCTTGTATTAATTTAGAGCTAGGCACATTTTGGACCTGCGCATCGTCTGTTACTGCACATCTTTGCAGTGCTTTGCTGGCAGCTAACCAGGTTTTCCTCGATTGTTCCACAATACCATTAACAGTTGGTATCAGGCGCGCTGGGCTCTCCAGCGGTAATTCAAATTCCGGATTGAACGGTTGGATCCGCTCCGGGTTTGGCATTAAGTCCCAACAAGGATCAAGTCGCTGTAGGTTGAGAACAGCTTGGCGGGTGATATCGAGCACTTCTCCGCTGCCGTGTTGTAGGACTGTCAGGTCCTGCGCTTGTCTTCGATGGTCATTGAACAAGCGTCGAAATTCATTCAGTTGGCATACCGCCAAAGACACAACTGGTAGTAGTGAATCGTCCCCATCCCCTGTAGTGGTACTAATGTCCTGATCTCTCGGCCTCAAATCCGAGTCGTCTCGGTCACTACTGACCATTAAACTGTTATCACTGTCACTTGTAAAGAAATAGGAGCACTTAAGACTGAGATTCGGTTGAAATGAAAACTCAGAATGTGAGCCAGGCCCTGGGCGCTCCTTATATAGTTGCCAGTGTTTACTTTTGGGCTTAATTGCAGTCACGTGGGCTGGTAAGACCTGTGACGTAACGGTTTTCGTTCCCACGAATCAAAAACGGGAATGTGACACGCTGTCAATGTTTTATGGCCTTTTTCCGTTGCCAATCCCCTCGGGGGTGGGGGAGGGGTGTGAAAGGTCGGCTTTAACTTGTACAGGGCGAGTCATCAAAACTGAATCCCCAATGTATTCATACAAAAGATCAATATCCGGCTCAATTAGACCGTTATTGTAAAATTTAGGCCTTAGAATTTCGTCATAAATATACGCCATTTTGCGCATATAACCCTTTTCAAGCAATAAATGCCCTTGCAACTTTGAAAAACAGTGTTCGCGCTGTATTGTTTTGGTGTGGAAATTTGAAATTCAGTTTTTTCAATTCCTCAAACTGCGAAATGGTCGCAAAACTGACATAATTCACGAGAACTGGGTCTCGATTATAGTACAATTGTTGCACTACATATTCATGCACATATTCCCAGAATTTGACCACCACAGGGGCGCCAAACTCTTGTATGCATTTTATCATGGCTGATTGCAGTTCATGCATGATAACAATTTGATAACGATCGGGTGGGTTAATATGGCGTCATTTTTTGGATATCTTGGATGTGTTTTTAGACTCATTTGGGTCATTATCACAGTCAGTTTCATAGAGAGAGAGAGAGAGAGAGAGAGAGATCGCACTCTCCCTGAATCAATGACGATTTAGGCCTACTAGATAATTCTGCTATTTTCTCAAGCAGTTGGCCAGTGCTGATTTCAGAAGCACTAAGTTCAGATTCAGGTAGTTCTGCTACCGTTTTCAGGTGTTTCGCACCTGTTTTGGATACAGCTTGCTTCCCTGTAATACTTTGGCTGCAACTGGCAGTTGGGTTTTCCACCTCAAGTGGGATTTTCCTGGGTCTACCCCTTTTTCTTTTTATAACAATAGGAGTAACTTCTGGTCCCTCATGTTTGTATGCAACTAGGTCTTTTGCATTATGGATACCGTGATAGGTCCCATGTAGAACGTCCGTAAGTTCAAAAGTTGTCGGACCTTTAATGTCAGTTAAAATGAATGTCCCTTCCTTCTTAGGTTCTAATTTTGCTGTGGTATCATGGACTGCACAGCTCAAGGGTCGGTTTTTCAACAACACTCTGTCTCCAATTTAGAACCCGGGTATCACCGAATTCACACTGTGTTTGATTCTGTGCATGTGTTGAGCCCTTTCAAGCCTATCTTTGGCTTCCTGTAATTTGTGAGACATTTCTTTTAGAAAATCAGTGAAGGAGTGTCGAACAAATAGAGAGTCGGAACAGTGGTCATTGAACGCCATTATGTTCTCATGAGGTGACCTAGGAGCTCTCCCAAACGTCATAAAGAATGGAGAGTAACCCGCATTTGCAGTAACTGAGCTGTTCATAGCCCATTGAACACTTTTGAGGTGTTTATCCCAAGAATTGTGGACTTGTTACACTGCAATGGCCAGTTTGGTTTTTAACTCACGGTGTTTGCGTTCCACCGGGTTAGCTTGTGGGTGGTATTTTACCACATACTGTATTTGAAATCCCATAGCTTTTGATGTGATCTTCATCACCTGGGATAAAAATTGTGGACCGTTATCGCATCGGACCACTTTGGGAGTGCCATAACGAAGGCAGACCTCCTCAATCAATAATACGGCTATTGTTTCAGCCCTAGAGTCTGGTATAGGAAACAGTTCCACAAATCCAGTCGTCACATCAGACTAGGAGAAAACATATATGTTGCCTTTCTCAGTATCAGGTAATGGGCCCACAAGATCAATCGCCAAGGTTTCGAATCGAGGCGAGATTGGTGGAGACGAAATGGGAGTCCTGTCAGGCGTGTTCAGGGGTTTGTACTTAAGGCAATTCGTGCAAGCAGCAATATGACCAACAACACTCCTACGTAAGCCAAGCCAATAGTACTTCCTTGTGATTAATTCCATGGTAGCCAGAATTCCAGGGTGACCTGCCTCAGGGAGGTCATGATTCCACTATTACTCTTTTCTGAAGAGACTTAGGGACCACAAGTTTAGGCTCATCAGAGTTACTGTTCGAGAGTAACCTGTACAGCACACCTGCATGCATTATGTAACCTCTATCTATAAAGGTCTTCAGCTCCATTTCTAGAGCACCATCTTTGTCTTCAAGGGCTGTGATGGTTTTTTGTACTTCCGTATCTGCTAGCTGCATGTTACGGAAGTTTGGTGCAGTAATGGGCCTTTCATCCTCCAGAAAGAGATGGATCAAAACCACTGGTTCCACACTGTCAGATGATCTGGACAGCATGTCAGCTAAAACATTGAGTTTACCAGGAACAAACTGGATATCAAAGACATATTGTTGCATATCCATGATCCATCGAGCAATTCTGCCTCTAAGTTATTTTGTGGCCAGTATGACTCGCAAAGGTGCGTGATCTGTGTGGACGACAAACTTAAGTCCATCCACATAACCTCTGAATCTCCTGATAGCCCATAAGACTGCCAGAGCTTCTCTCTCTGTTGTCGAATAGTTTCTCTCAGTCAAAGTGAACAACTTGGATGCCTTTTCTATGACTCTAAATTCTTCGCCATCCCCCTGCCCAAATACTGCTCCCATGGCCTTTAAACTGGCATCAGTAAAGAGGTGAAAGCTTTGATCAAAGTCTGGTTGAGCAAGTATCGGTGCACTGCTGAGATGCGTTTTCAAAAGATCCATTGCAAGTTTGCAGGGATTATCAAAGACGTATTTGACATCTTTCTTCAGCAACTTATGCAAAGGGAATGCAATAGTTGAAAGGTTTGGTATGAACTTTCCAAACCATTTACAGGACGCCAGAAATGAGCATAACTGCTTAACGTTCCTGGGATATGGTAAGTTAATGATGGCCTTTACTTTCTCAGCATTTGGGCTGACTCCTTTTGGAGATATAAAATGTCCCAGGAACTTGGCAGTGTCTACCAAGAAATGACACTTTTCTTTATAGGCCAAAATTGTGCTTTTTTATGCATTCAAAGACTTGTGACATCAGCAACGTGCTGATCAAATGTGTCACTAGCGATCAGCAGATCGTCTTGATAAATGACCACCGTGATTTCAGGTATTAGTCTAAACATTGCATCCACAACTCGTTGGCAGTGGGCTGCTGAATTACGGGCTCCCATTGGCATGCGAGTGTAGCAATAGGTACCCAAGGGAGTGACCGTAGTGAAGAATTTTTGTGATTCTTCAACTATTGGAATCTACCAGTAGCAGTTGGTCAGATCCATCGAAGTCATAAACTTCTTTTCAGTGATTCGAGCTATGAGGTCATCAATCTTTGGTAACGGATATCGATCCGGCACAGTGACTTTGTTTAGAGCTCGAAAATCAGTCACCATGCGAAAGTCAGTGTAAGAGTCTGGTTTGGCCACCAACAACGAAGGTGCTGACCAGTCAGATTTCACTGCTTTCAGATAACCCTTATCCACAAGTTGTTCGCCTTTCTGAATCAGAATGCTTCTCTTTTTAGGAGAAGCTCTTTTTAGAGCAACTGTATAGACGCATTGCTACTGGGCGAGCACCGTCTTGTATTAGTATCTTCTGAGGCTCCACTAGTGCTGGACCTACTGGTTCTTCAAAGATATTAACATGGTCTGTCAAGAGTCTATTGACAGTGTCTGTTTCAGTTTCAGACAAATTCGTACAGTCATTGGATCTGGTGGTTATGTCTTCCACCACCATGCTATAAAATTCCTCTTGGAATGGTAAAGGGCAATGAACCCAATCGTTCTGATTATCTCGTGACAAAGTTGTGTCAACTGAGGTGGGAGTGGTATTTCCATCTCCAAACTTCCAAGATCGGTTGGCAAAGTTTATGATGATTCCAGCATCTTCTAGGAAGTCCATTCCTAGTATTATCATTGGTCCCTTGAACACGGGCACCAAATTTTGTCCACAAACTCACTTGAGCGTTGCCCCTTTTTTGTCTCATCTGTCTTGCCTGTTGGCACAGGTTAAAGTCAGTTTCCTGCGTCCCAAATCTAGCCCGCATGCGTTGCAAGGCGACTTGGAAAGAGGTAACTTTGTCATGATGGTTCATCCACCATTCGTATGCCTCTTCCTGAAGCATCCAATAAAACGTACTCCAACGTTGTTCATCTGACAGTTGGTACGAATCAGTTGTCAGTGTAAATTGGCCAAGCCAACTTTGAAATGTGCCCTTATTGCCAGTAAATTTGGGCACTTCGGCAAAAATTGTTGCCAAACTATATGCGTCTCGTAATTGAGCCAACAATGCCGCATTTAGTCGGTGCGGCCTATCCAATGGAACCCTGTCCACTGGTTGTGAAGGAGTACTTGTGAGGTAACTCCCCCCCCCACATTCTGCTCTCAGTCAGGGGAAGTATTATCGAATACTGTCTGGCCTCCTGATAAATTTAACCTGGGGACACCATATCCAGGTTGTGGAGCAATACTAGCCCGCGTTCCGCAGGGACTAGTGGTGGTGAAATCCGCAACAGGATGAAGACCTGGTGTGGGGTAGCGTGTCTGGACGAACCCTGCCTGCACGCTAATAGGCCTTACCACCTCTCCTCGTACAAGAGGAATACCCGTGTCAGGGTTTAGACCAAACGCCACAGCCTGTCTATTTAAAGATTCCCCTATATATGAGGAAGCATTTACTAAGCCCCTTTCAATGGAAACCCCCCCCCACGAGACCAAGGCTAAGTCTCAGGTAACGATCGTGTTCCTGTGGGTTGTTGTGGCACTACCCTAGTGCCTCGCTGCTGAAGGAGGAGAAGATTCTCGGACTCCAACTGCTTTTGAATCTGATGCAAACGGGTCAGTTCAAGCTGCAACATTTTGACACGGTTGGTGTCCTCCGCCGGTGATCGTACCACAGCGGAGATACCTTCCCTTAACGGGTTATCGGTATATAATTTAACCAAGTGTTGATGAAGCACTGGGTTTGAAATGGCACACGCCATAATTTCTTGTGGAATAGCAAGATGCGACTCAAGGTTGGCGTTTCCATCAGGAAAACAAACACCAGCATCCTCGTTGCTCAGCACGTTGTAAGGATTTTGGGATGACGGTATGCCATGCTGCCTATCCATATGTTATGTCACTGTCTGATCTGGGCATAGCCCGAGAAGATACACATGTCACTCCACCCTGTGGTACATCAAAAGTGTTAGTAACTGTCATTGCTTCCACTGGACCAGACACAGTGTACACTGGTAAGGTAGGTCCTCCAGCATTAATAGTAAAAGGTGTCAGTTCCCTACTATCTTGAGCGCTAGTTTGGTTGCCCCTCAAGCATTGGGCACCTAATATGGGACCCATAAGGTTATGAGCCTCCACAATGTTAGCCATTGTACGTAGGGCATCAGGCGACTGACCCATTGTATCCTGGTTTCCAGTTGTAATTTGGGTGCTAGTTGTGCTACCCATGACATATTGGATGTCTGATGTATGGTTCATCGTTTGTGAGCCACTAGTGACGGTGCTAGCAAACCCTTGTGAATGACCATAACCTCCCACTATGCATGATGTAGTAGGTGTGTCCACTACATGTTGGGTGCTTGCGACGGCAACGACCAAACTATGGGACTCAACTTCGCTTCCCATTTGACATTGGGTGTCAGATGAAAACCCTTTTTGGAATTGGGTGCCGGAGGGGGCAGTTCCCAATCCAAGAGTGTCACCTTCCGAACCCACAATGCATCGGGCATGAGATGTACTGCCCTTATTATGTTGGGAGCCAGTTATAGGGCGTGATACTTCAGTTGTTCGGACGGCTCCCACGCACTCTTCCGAACAACTTGCGGTAATAGCCGTGTTTGCATGCTTCTCCCCACACATGGAAGGATCCGCAGCGGCATTGCTCGCTGCGTCCTTGGGAAAGGTCTCGTTGGCTCTTTCCCACAACCGCTCCGATCTGCGAAAGCCCTCCATGCACGTGGAGTAGATCTGGACTGGGCCGCAGCGGCTGCTATTGAAGCGTTGATCAAGAAATTGGGGAAACCACAACTCTGATCGGATCACAGTAACAAGAATCGCTTGTTACTGGGCTATACCTTGCTGAGGTAACACACTTCCACATATATCGGAATCTTCCAGACAATTGAGATTTCTGAGACGCTTAAAGTGTCTCAGAAGGGTGGCCAATGGGCTCTCAGCAATCTTTTCTGCTGGTGAGAGAAAATAAACTAAGTCCAGGCTAGTTATTTAGGAACATTGAACAAATCGATTTATTATCATATGTAGATGAATCAATGGTATACAGGTTAAGTTCAATCATGTTCTCAAGAGTCTGGGAGACTAATGAACAGATGAATAACACTTTCTTATATAGCTCCTGGACCAATCCTAACAACCAATAGAAATTACAGACAAGTTTGAAATGTAAGAATTTGATTGGTTCAGGTTTTCTACAAAAATGACTAAAAAATATTTGCATAACGTAACGAACTTAACGATAAAATGTGGGGTATTTGAACAAGGGTAGGAGAGGATGCTACTTTCCCCCAAGTGCTTCCCTCCATACCTAAATAGATCAACGTTAAGACTAGATAAACTTGTTAGATGCTTTAACATTAGAGAATAACATTTCTATTAATTTGTCAATTAAAAATGTTTAATTTATTCTCATTTCAGGTAAGTACCTGTCTATTTCGTGATGAAATAGTTGATGTCGCCCAATAGCAAAGTGTTTAATACTTTAAAATAATATACCGATACGTAGATAAATTAATATTAATAAAAGGGAAAGCTATAAAATATAATAAAACTGACTGTGGGTGCTCTAGTGTTGCATATGACTGAATACCAAACGAAGGTTATCATGTTTAGCAGATGAATCTTCAGCAAACTGAACATTAGTTTTGGACGCGTGACAACGATGTTTATACGGAAGCACAAGTAGGACAACACGCAAAATTTTTAGGTGTCATGGCCGTCTGACGTTGTCGTGTCGTAACACACGCTAGAACACACCCTATTTTGGGCTTAGAACCAATGAAAATTGCTATTTTGGGGTGAATTTCACTGAATTTCAGGAAATAATTTTGCAGTGGGGCACCTGAAAATAAAATTTTGCGAATGAAACTTGTCCCCTTTTCGTGGAAAAGCAGACGCACAAAATGAATCTTTAGCCTCCCGAGCAGGGTTTTGACATAGTATTGTATAGGACCTATAGATCTTTTTTGCATACAAGGTGAGTGAGTGAATGTACGTTACGTGTTTTCTGTTTTATGGTAAGCCTGGCATGCATCATAAAACTTTTGGAATATTTAACTGTTGCATATGAATTTCATAATTTTAGGTGTTGTTAATTGGGCAAACGTGGATCAGGAAAACATATTATACAACTAATTTTATGGTACTTTGATTAAAATATACTACGCATATTTGCATGTAATTTTCATATGTACGTATATAGACTTAATTGGTCATCTATTGTTTATATGCCCATTCCCAATGTGTACTATAGTTGGAAACTAACTTCTACAAAACTAGTAGAGTATGACTGAAGACAGGAAAAAATTGTCATCAATGAGGTACGCAGACAAGGTTTCCACAGGCTCTTTTCTTTTGGACCTAATTGTCCATAACCCTAGTGTATGTTAACATTTAATATATTAACATTGTCTCCAAGTTGGATCAAACTAATTCAATGATTTTGACTGCTGGATCATAAAGTTTGTGAGGTGTTCATGCATTCTTAGTAGTTGTCCAATGTTTTCATTCTTAGTAGTTTTGCAATGTGTGTTTTAAAAAGCTATGTAACTTTTGCTTTGTCACCGTTTTTAGGAAGCTATTTCTATGAATAAAGATATATGTTGTATACCATGTAAGTGCTTAAATCCGATCGTCAATGCAGCCGAGATTCCCCATGTCAGCACATCTTACTTAGCTTTTGGCAAACGGTTAAGATCTCGTACTCTTATTTTATCTTCGTTATGATGTTTTAAAGTTTGGTAGCAGAAATGAATCAAGGAAATGTGAAGGATCGACTACAGCATTTTTTCTTGGGATGCCAACAAATGAAAAACTTACTGAATCTTCCATTAAGTCATTTGAAAGAAACTCTCCTGGATGATTTCCTAAATAACTGTCCAGAACCTGAGTCCCAAGTGTTTGGTGAATACTGCCAGAAGATTATACACCTATTCGAAGGTAAGTCGCTTAAAATTTAAATTATAGACGTATCAGTTCGTTATTCTCACTAACAAATATTTTTAGATGTTCTGCCAAACTAGATCATAGGCCGGGTGTTGTTCCCTTAATACGCACACCAGTTTCCACCAAAAAAAGTTTGATGAGGAGTATGTGATTATTTATGATTTCAGTTTTTTAAAAATTTGTATGTGTGAGTGACAGCATTGGAGGTTTCAATTTTCTTCTATAGTAATGATGTTAGCCACACTATTTTAATGGAAGAATCTTTTTGAGTGTAATGTTTTATTTGTAGTATTTGTTTATGAATGCAGTTATGTTGGGAAATGCAAT
>JAUJYV010002785.1:0-11600 GCA_033995625.1 Ophyiulus pilosus | reverse complement strand
TCACTCGTTATGCGAAACAAACGCTCGTTAAGCGAGTCATTTTTAAAAAATTTATATTGCTCGTTAAGCGAGGTTCCATTGTATATATTCTTTGTGTAAAACGAATATTCTAAATTCAACAAATTCTAAATTACGGTCATTTTTATTGTGACACATGTTTAGTGTTTTCGCTAATGTCGTCAAACTTTCATCTTGGGAGGAAAAACTAACTGTTGTTGTTAAAACAGGTCAATACAGTGATTCATATGTCTTCTATATATGAATATCAAACATTTCTGCATAAAACTATCGGCCAAGTAAATCGAAAACCAGACATAGCAGGGTAATTTTGGGCTGACCAAAGCTTGAGTTTTTGCAATTTTGATCATTTTATTCAGTATTTTCTTAATATTTTATTCTCAAAGTAGGGACCAAAGTGTTTTTGTTTTTATTTTTGTGTGGTGTAAGGTTCAAATCCGCTGTCAACTTTTGTATTAGGGCAATATTCAAGTTGTGAGTATATGAACTCCATACATGGCCATTAAACGCCCTATATCATTTTTTCACTCTGGATATGCTTTCAAAGGCCCAAAGTTTCGCCACATGTGGGGGTAACTTTGGGACAGAGATGATGACAGTAAAGATGATATATTCGGCATTGATTCAATTTTAACCAGTATATTTCGAGTCATAAATACTGAACATTTTTTCAGAATCCCAAAAAAACACCAAAACATGGTCCAAAGTATCCACATTTTACAGTATCTGAACAACTAAGTTTTCTTCAGTTGCTTTTTGAAGTGCATCGCTTTCAGTGCTTTTGATGGTTAGTGGCGTAATGAATTAATGCCAATTTGACTAACACTACTGGGTTAGTCCAGGCAAGAGGAAGGGATAAATCCGCCCAACGGCCTGCTTACATTGCCGCTAGTAAGATTGTAGGCGAACAGTCGGACAGCTGGGTCCCTACTGCGGTTGGTCTGGAAAAAAGTGTCATTTTGGTTAGTCAAAAAACGAGCACAGAAAATAAAGTTTGGCTTACACTTCCGCAGGCAGTATTGTACGTGAACAAACGGACCCCAGGGTTGTTGGGTCCAATTCCAGACAGGGTAGTATTCCACGGAGTGACTGCTGGTGCTGCGAAATGGGCATTCACTGGCACGCCTGGTAATGGAAAAAGTTGAAATTAGCATCTCATAGCAGAAAGTTTTCTGTCATGAAAGGGCAGTTTCTAACATCACTTTCACTGCAGAAGAACTAGTGCTGGTTTTCTGTCATGAAAGGGCAGTTTCTAACATCACTTTCACTGCAGAAGAACTAGTTCTGGTTTTCTGTCATTTATTAATGTACCGGTAAACTAATTGTACTTTACTACAAAAAAATGTAGTTTATTTGAATAAAGTGTAGTTGATTTTCTGCTGGGCTAAAGATGCCCAGATGTTGCACTTCCTCAACTTGTCCAGAATCAGGCCCTTACCTAGCGAGTCGTAGTACAGCTTGAAAGAATCTGTATGGTCATGCCCATAAAACTGCCCAATGATAGTGGCGGAGTGCTTGATGATGAGCTCGAGGTACTTCTTGTTGAACTTTGGCCGAAACCATTGATAGCCTTCTGCAATCACCTTCCTGCCAAAAATGCCGGGTGGCACGTGGGCCACAATGTAAGCCTGAAAGTAAATTCCAGAATTTCTTATTGGAGAATGTTGCTTTTTTTCCATCAAGTAATTTAGTGTCCAGATGATACCATACCTTTTTGTTGTTCATGGCCGCATCGGTCAACACCTTGTCCATCCATTCAAACTGCCCTGCTGGATCTTCATCGTCCGAAGAGACCATTGAATTTTTTTGGTAATATAACGGGGTGTTCAGGCCTAGTACGGTCACGTTTGCCAAAGTGGGATGACTCATGCTATAGTAGCCACCTGGAGAGAAAAAATAGATATCCGCGTTTAGAGGTCTTTACAAAATATGTCCAATACTGCGTGCACATATTCGCTTCACAGCATATTTCCACTACAAAATTCTTAAAACTATTTTTAGGGACCATCATCATTCAATCTCTTTCTCTAATCTGTGGATTACGAGGTTCCTTTGGAATGCTGCCCTGGAAAATTGCTCTGAAATATGTTTACATGAGAAATGGAAGATATATTCTCCTTACTCTTTTTGAACTGTGAGACGCCCTCTCTGAGCCAGTCACTCCATAGGTCACCCACGCGGATGTAAATCTCGCTTGGCTTGGCAGGGAGGTTGTGCTTTGGAAAGGCGTCATGATTACCAAATACGGGGATGACCGGGGTATTTTGGAAATGCGTCTTGATGGCGCTGGTGATGTTGCCGATGATCTCAACCACCTTGTCCAAGCTGAAGTTTTCCTCTGCAACATGGGCGGAATCGTCACTAAAGGGTGATGAAAGACACATTATTTCTCAAAAGTCGGAATTTTACTGTGCACTCATCCCTATCTATGGCCTTCATGCTTCCACAAAGCAAGGTACTTTTGAATTTCTTTGTTTTGCTGCATCGCCCTTTTTTTACAACCCGCTCAAGGGCCATGACAAGAAATGTTTTTAGACAAAGAAATGAGTTATATCAACGTTTCTCAAAACCCACAACTAAGAAAGTTAGATGAAACTCTTATTAGTGTTACCACGAAACTAACAAAGGCAGAAAATCAAAACAATTTGGATGTTTTCTCAAAACTTGAAACGGTAGATGGGATTCTTTGTATTTTTACCCAAAATTAGCAATTGCAGATGGGATTCATGGGATGTTCTCTCAAAACTAGCAATGGTAGAATATATTTGTGACGAAGGTCATATTTGTGAAGTGAGTGCTTGTCTGAAGTTTTCCCAAAATGTGCAATGGCGGATGAGATTCTTTGTATCGCTACCCAAAGGAACCAATGGTAGAAGAGATTCGATTGACAATCTCTCAAAACCAGAAATGGCAGGTTAAATTATGTGTTGTTACTTAAATCTAACAGAGACCTAGGAGGCCCATTGCACTTTTTACTTAGACAAGCATTAACAGATGGTTAAACGTATTTTTTTCTAAATCGTAGCAATGGCAGATGATTCTTTGTATTATTACACCAAACCAGCAGTGGCAGAAGAGAAGAATTCATTTTTATACTAACATGATTCTTGAAAATTTGGGAGTCTTATGGTGATATATTTTTGTATTTTCAGAATTTTGCTGTTACCTGACATGCATATGTAGTGAAATGCTTTCGAGTTCGGTTTATCGCGTAGTAGTGCAACGCGTGTCTTCACAAAACAACTCGAGTGTCTCGTGACAAAGGTAAGGAAAATCTTTTTTTAAGTGATTGGTCCAAAAGTATTTTCTTACCCTGTCCAGACGAGGAAATCTGCATCTCCCCTGTGAGTCGACATGAAATTCAGTGTGGACTGAACTAATGTCCATGGCGAGTCACAGGCGTAGTTGCCGTAAGGACCGGGGTTCTCGTTTCTGCCTTTACTTCCGCTGTTCCAGCACATGATGGTGGCGTCGCCATTTTCAGTGTAGTTAGTGTCCCAGTGGAAGTCGGTGACGTGCCAGAATTGACCTATGAAAAAATGAAATTTAATTAGATTGAGACTTGTTTAACGCGACTTCTGATAGATCTGCATGTTTTTCTTCAAACTTTTCTGATGATGAATTGCTGGTTAACGAAGAAATAAAATGTTGCTGTTGTCAACAATATTTGATCAGAATTGTCAGCCGGTCAAATTGTTGAAATGTGTAATTGTCACTGAAAATATTTTAGAAATGCCAATTTCAATTTTGGCAAAATTCAAAATCGATATTTCTGGAAAAATGTACAGTTTAATTAATTTCAAGAAATGTCGATTTACAAGAGATTTTCACTGACTTGAGTTTGAGCATTTTGATTAAATTCTGGAAATATCAGTTTGATCAGAATTGACAGGTGATCAAGAGACACGCGGGATCTATATAAATCAGATTCTTTAGAAGTTCCTACTGCTCAAACTCCGTAGTTTTAAAACAGATCAGTCCAGAAACATCAACTTGGATTTGGTCCAAAATTACTACAGTAATCTACTTCCAAAACTAACAATTTCAACATGTTCATGACCAAATTCTGCACCAATGAAGCCACTATATCAAATGACCATGGTGAGCCATGGCATTTGCCTATTTTTGGAACGTTATCGGATTTTTTCCCATTTTGGCATGGGTGCCAATGAATGAATTTTTAAGGGTAATCCAATTTCAAGTCTTCAGAGATGGATTGCCAAAATGGCGCCATTTAGTTATGGCATTCTGTTTACGATTCACCGTGCTCCAGCTGTTTTTAGGTATTCTCGTTCCAAATCGTGTAGCAATTTGTTTGTTTTGACACTCGGAAGTTGAAATCTCAGAGCTGGGTGTTTGTTGAGAACTGTTTCGAATATGTCGGAATTTATGCGATGAGGTTTCCTTGCCATTTGGGGAATACTTTATGATAGTCTGCCATCTTTTATGATGATATATTCAACTGCAATAGGACTCCATTTTCATTAATGTAGATTGCATTATATTTATCTAATTACATATATTGGCCGATTTAAAAATAAATGTTTTGGAAATTCTGGAGAAATTCAGTAGCATTCGAAGGAACATTGTGTATAACGATAAGTCTTAAGAAATCTTTAGAGATTCCAAAGAAGGATGTTGGATGATTTAGAGAATTTTTGACAATTCAAGAAAATTTTGGGAAATTAAAAAAAAACAAAAAACAACAACTTTGGATCTAAGATTCTTGAATTAATGTTATATGAGAATTTGGACCAAAGATTCTTCCACCAAAGAAATTCAGTAGCATTCGAAGGAACATTGTGTGTAACGATAAAAGTCTTAAGAAATCTTTAGAGATTCCAAAGAAGGATGTTGGATGATTTAGAGAATTTTTGACAATTCAAGAAAAATTTGAGAAATTAAAAAAAAAATCAAAAAAACAACTTTGGATCTAAGATTCTTGAATTAATGTTATGTGAGAATTTGGACCAAAAATTCTTCAACGAACGTTAATTGGAAATTTGAGTAGTATAAGAGAAGATAAGATGAAGTCTTTGTTGACTTAATTGCAGCGATGTATTCTCTAAATACGCAATTTCAATAAAAACCAAGACGGCACTTATTATACTGACTACATTACAAAAAAAGTATTGGGTGAAGACCGAATGTTAAGTGAAAATTTGGATACAAATTGAAGGATTGTAAAATGTATGTTTCTGCTGCCATTATGGATTTTTGACCAGCAGTTGCATGGGATATTTTATAATGACTCTGCTATTCAGTATATATACATATGTGATGTGTATTAGAACGTTTCCAAGGCTTTTGAAACATTAAGTGGCATTTCAGCTAAGCGCAGAGTGGCACCTTGCCTATATATACAGTAGAACCTGTCTAAATGCATCCTGTCTAAAAACCTTTCTTAAAGCATAAAATGTGCCGGTCCCGACTTTGGACCCATGTATAAATGAACCTGTCCAAAAGCATATTTTATCACTGGTCCCAATCATATGCATTTAGACAGGTTTTACTATATGTGGCCACATATGCGAGCGCCTTTGGTTGAAGAACCGTGGTATGTGTTCACTACTCACTAGTCAGAAGATTTTGGCACTAGTTATCGAATATGTTTCAGAATTTGCTGAGCGCGAGGCCATATTTGAGTGACGGGGTACTTGAATAGATAGCAATCACGCAATTATGACCAGACATTTGGCAAGTATCACCAAAAATGTGACGCAAGTTGCCCCACGGTCACAGAACACAAGGAACCCACTTAGCACGCTTTGCTGAGCGTTCAAACAACCCAGTTTCACTTTCTTATCATGGTTTAATGGGTGTTTGACGCGTAGTTATTACTCGCTTTCTCCACTGTCAGTAGTGCGAGGAGCGACTTACACTCGATGCTGCAATTTCTTAGACTTGGTCGCCATCTTGGTGATCCAAAATGGCGTTGAGGTCCATCTCTTGTTTGTCCTGTTTGTACGTCTAATTTTAGCGAGAACGTTTGTGTAAAACCTGGCGTGGCGATACATGGCTGTATACAAATGTTCAATTTCTGATATAAGGGCAGGTAGGTCGGCAACTTGAACTAGACCACCTATTTAGGAGGCTAATCTCGTTTGTTGGCCAAGTAGAATAATATATGCAGATGCAACATCTTATTATTAGGACATGTGTTGTCAGCACGTTATTTTTGCAAAAAACTGGTGTGATTTTGGCTCATTTTTTAAAATAAGTAACTTCAAATTAAGCCAATAGGATACATTGAGTGACGACAACTGACTGAAGTTTAGCAACTTTAAATGGCTGAATTTCAGGCAAATTGTTTTAATTTTTTAGATAAAGACACATAATGTAACTTAAGACATTTAAAAGTATTTTGATGCTCGTTTTCAGTCGCAAAATACGCCTTAAAATAAGACTGTTTTTTACAGTACAGTTGCAAGTGGTGGTTGCTGGCGTATCTGTGTGCTCTGACGATTTTGGAGTTTGCACTCCGGTGTCCATCTTGAAGCTGCTAGTAGCTTTTCTATCGCACTGCATGCGAACAGGTGTAGATTCTTCGCATTTTTAACGCCGTTTTGCCACAAATAGATAACTGCCAAAGTGCGGTTTCCTGTTTAGATTGCCTCAAACGACGAAGGCTGTGTTTACGATGTCGATGATAGCGTAGTTTGTCTTAATTCCAGAGAAGGAGGAGGTGCAAGTTTGCTTAACCGTTACATAACGTTAGGTCATCGAAAAATGAAGCAAAAAATACCCCAAAAACAACAACAGCCAAGGTTGACGGAAATGGTTCGCGAAAACAATCTTGGTGTATACGACGTCCAAGATGTCCTTGCAGATGATGTCACCATCCGATTACATACAAATTCAAAAGAAATCTTGCAGTAATTGAAGGCTGGTGAAGGAAGAGGGTTTGCTATCTTGAAAAGGGCGGTATGTTGTTGAGGGGGTAGCAGAGGGGGTGCATGGGCAGTTTCACGATCATCACGATGGATGGTTTTGGTACAAGAGTTAACGAAGAGTTTTGGAGCATCATGGTTTCAGATATACACTGTGTCCCCCCAAAAAAACATTCCCTAAGAAAATAAATCAGAACTTCGTAAAAAATGTTTCGATTGAAATGAAATTTGGTGCTTACAGAGAATATTAGTGTAGGAACACAAACAAATTATAGCATATGCTCGATGAATGGGTTTGAGGTTTGTTTTCTTGACTCAAAACTCGTTCTTCGACCAAAGCAACATTGTCATCACAACATGCTGTCCGTGGGCTCCCGCTGCCTTTCTGTCATTGAATGGAACCCGTTTGGTCTATCTTTTTTAAAAGTGAATGAAGTCCACCTAGAGTCCACCCCTTTTCTGGAAACTCTTTGAGTAATCTTTCTGCACCGTATTTTTTGTTTTCATGCAAAAATTTTATCGCAATACGATCTTCCTGAGTAAACCCCATGTTTGAGCAGACGATTTAATGTCTCGATGAGGGCCATACCGGAAATAAAAATAAACCCGACATGCAGTGCCACCTATGCACGGTAAATTTGAATGTCTATTAATTAAAGTATATAACTTCAAATTTTCATTCCAATCGAATCATTTTTCACGAAGTTCTGATTTATTTTCTTGGGGAATGTTTTTTTTTTTTTTTATGGAAATTATTGCGTATGGACATGTATGGGACATACTAAAGCATATTTGGTCATATTTTTTTCACTAGACCCCTAAAAATGTAACAACTGACCCAATTTTACCCACATGATGAGGGAAATTATCACATTCTGAAAGAGGAGGGTTGATTCTATTTGAGATGGTCAATTTCGTGTCATGATTATTGAACACTTTTTCAGAATTCCAATAAAACACACCGAAGAACTAACCCAAAATATCCACATCGAAAACGTGAAAACTGTTTTTTTTTTGGAAAATAGAAAGCTGTTCTTTTTAAATATTAGAACTTGAATAGATGCTCTATTTTGGAACTGTAGTGTCCTAGACTTCGTGCGTTGATTAGTCAATACAGAAACCCATCGAGCAGCAATGTGGTTGCTGATATTCCAAAATTTTCCGATGGTGAATTCAGCAAAATGCAACTTGCATCATATTCCACAACTATTATACAATTGTAAGAGTAATATGCATTACATTTTAAAAGCAGCTGGTATCATGCTCCAAAAGCCAGATGTGTATCATGTCCCAAAATCCGTGTAGTGCCTTGCTGTTTAGGGCTTCCCACATTGCGCTTATAATGCTATTATGCACAATCGGCCAGGTATTAAAATTGGTAGTGCGCTCTTCATTGCTATACTTTGTAAGCGGAAAACCTGAGAAAATATGAATTCCAGGACAGCTGGACACCTTCTGTCGATTCCCTGAAATGCTCTGTTGTAAAAAATTGATTGAACAACATACATCGTGCAAACTTCTTGAAATTTAGCTGACGTGCACACGTGCTTCAGAACGTGATAAATTGGCTTTTTCAAAATGTATTATGCGTTGAATGACAGGCACGCAACTGTGGGTATAATCCATATAAATTCTGAATGAAATTTATTGGAACACGAGGAAGAAGCAAGGTCAAAGGGAGGAGTACCGTGGTTTTGAAGAAAAGCTGTAGAACTGAGTAGTTCATGAATCTCAAATTTGGAAATCCCGTGAAAATTTGCTTAGGTAATCAATTATAGACAAAATGCCATATTTTTATACACAATATACACAAACTATATAAAAATAGTGCAAGGAAAAATATGTTTTTATAAAATATGATGATTATACATAAAGAATTGATACATATTTGGAAAAAAAAAAGTGTACCATATTTGGGACAATATACATTTTTTAAGCAAAAATATATTTGTTGAACTTTATATCTAATATGTATTATAGATACAGGGTGGACCAGAATTTCTAGCCACCCCAGGCTTTACTTAAATATTATAGTTATGAAAATTTTGTTAATGCAGTTAAATAGGAAGTCATGTGTGCTCTATCAACTGATGTTGTTAGGTTTTAACTACGACCATTTTTTTCATGGAAATCCGAATAACTTTTGACCCTTAACACTTAGGACAAAATGAAAAATTAGGAAAAGGAAGAGAATGGTCAGTTGGTATGAAATCAGCTGTTTTTGCCTTCATTAATTAAACGTGTTGCAATGTTTTTAAGAACTGAGGAAAACGCCTAATGGTAGCTACGCTGCAGCGCAGTGCTGTACTGCAGTGAAGCGACCGACCATTTTTACATGGCTAGGAATTCTGGTCCACCCTTTATATATCCTTGCAACATGGGTCGATTTGATGGGATTTGGCAGGTAATTTTCAGACCGGACAACCGATTTCGTTGCTCTATACCTATCGGCCTTGCCAAGGGCTTTTGGACTTGTATCAACGAATTAAATTGTCTTTAATTGGATTATAATTTATACGTCATTAACATAAATTACAAGCCATGATAAACATCAGTTAGATTGTTTCAGAAATAGAATTTAATTGGTTACAAACAAAGACATCGTTCATCGTATTGCTTTGTAGATTTTATATACGGGTATGAAATTTCCATGAAGGAGTTTGCAAGGTATTTTTTTAAAATTTTCAAAAAAAAATTTCAAGTTCATCATGGTGCGTATCGTTTATCGTATCATGTTGGGGATTTTCCTTGTAGTAAATACAGAAGAACAGGGAAAAACCCAATAACGCCTGAAGTTGTTTATGATAAGCTATATCCAATATTTACATGTATTTTTCAATTATGAAATTCACAGCTGATTGTCAATATCTCACGCGTAGTTTATCATGAAAATTATAGGGATTTTTCTATTGTTATACAATATAAAAAATGCAGTATATGAGACATTATGGCTGCAATCACTTTGAATTTTTTTGAATTGATTTTCAAGCTTGGATGGAATCCATAAATTGTATAAATTGGAGAGTTTAACCATATAGTATATGCAACATGTAGTATTTAAAAAAACGGGGGAAAATTCACGGACCTGATCTGTGATAAACCTTTACCGGATTAGATCTTGTTTGTCCCTCGAAAGACCCTCAAACGCCTTGACCCGATATACAATTTGGTAGATTTCTGACTTTTCGGAAAGTTGAATTCATGAATTTAGGCTTTAACGTTTATGGTTTTTAAAAAAATGATCTTATCCATTCGACCTTGGAAAAACCTATGATGTAAACACTTGGATCACTCTGGTTGTTAATTATATTTTCTCGAGAGTTTGATTAATGACCATGATTTTCGAATATCATTAGGTTCTTTTACCTTAGACCTCCTTTGTTTGCTTGGCGTTGTGCTGTACACATACAATACTTTGTATAAATGACAACAAGATGCGAAGGACGCTAACCTGCTTAGTTTGCAGGGGTTTAATTTGAAATTTATGTAAAACCCCTATATTTTACATAGAAATTTGAAACGTGTATATAGCGAGGAAATATAAAAAATGCGGTTTGCTAAATGAAAAACGCTAAAACAAGTTGTGAAAACATTTTTGTTTCACTTGTATGTTTGCTTGTTTATTGGAACTGGAGTATTTTTCAAAATTATTTCATGGTATTATTTTGAGATGCTGTTTTAGTTTACATTTACGAAATTTCATATTCTCCAAAACTGTTTTCTGGTGAAATTTCATGTTTCTTAAAAATATTCCATCTTTTATGTAATTCCAAAGGCAATATTTTCTGACATAGTTTTTCAATGCACTAAACAATTACCAGTAAAATGCGGGCACTTAAAAAAATATATCTAAAAAGTATATTTGACATATTTAATATTTTTAAGAAAATGAAAGGTAACATAGAGCAAAAATACGTCCATATTAATATTTATATTTAAAAATCTAAAACCATGTTTCGATAATGTAATATTATTTTTGAAATTTTTAACATTTCTATAATGAAAATTATGTTGTCCTTCGACGTACTCTTCATATATAAAAAATTATATGCACACGAAATTATATATTCTTCCACGTATTTTTAAAATATCAACTTTATATATATAGAACAATTTTAAAACATGTATACACAACTTTTAAACCACGCTGAAAAAAGTTGAGTTGACAACAATGAATGCTCTTCAGCAGTTTGTTTACACACTCTAGAGCTCTTCTAAGTCCATTAATATATAGTTCATTTACATGATTTGAAAATGGGAATTGGAGGTTATATACTTCAAAAGGTGCATGAATCCATATCAAGAAGGTTTAAAACTGTATTGAAGGTAAATGGTGGTCAGACACCATATCAATAAAGAAGTGTTTGTAGCTTTAATCATTAGTTTCCCATCATGGGATTTTGAGGCTATTCAAATAGGACGTCCCCAAAAACCCTTTAAAAATTGACCCCCCCTGTCCACACCAAAAAGTAAAGTAGGTGAAAAGTAGGTTTCCAAAAAATCTGTTGGAACATACCAAGGCCCATCTTATTAATTTCCAAGCATCCGTCCAGCTGCCAATTTCACGACATTTTCCATATTTAGTGATTAACGGGAATTTCATGACCTCGAAGGGAAATCCCAGCATAAAAATGGTGTTTAACACAAATTTAAGCATAATTCCCAACTTTCCCATGGTTTTCAAAATTCAGG
>JAUJYV010002784.1:0-11608 GCA_033995625.1 Ophyiulus pilosus | reverse complement strand
AAAAACAACGAACTAACAATGTACTGCATATTTGATATCGATACTGTGTACTCAAATAAAATCATTTATTGTTGGCATTTCGTTGGACCAAATGACATAATACAGAGTTTGAGCTAGCCAACGTTAACGAAACGATAACGTGCATCAATTTTCATTTTAAATGCTGTAACGTAATTGGTTTAAAAAGAGGCAGCCTCGTTAAAAATAGCTAAAGGCTACGGTATCAGGAGGTGCCAAACACATATGATAACTGTTAAGTAATTATATAATTAAATGAAGAAAAATGTTCTAGTTTTAATTATTCGCAGATTTATTAATTAAACGAGGGTAAAACTGCCACCTGCAGACAAAATTTCTGCCAATATTGAGAGGGAAAACTATATCTGCTAATCATTATAGGCACATATATATTTACGATCACAGATATACGAGTAGGAAGTATGAATTATTTATGGATACATTTACACAAATTATTTCCCCAAGGAGGAAATCTCGCTACTAGCTCAAAAATAAATAACATTAATCTTCCCTTTAATTAAAAAAAATGGGGAAATAATTCAAAACTTAATTTTCATGTCACGTTTCATTTAGAATTAAAACTTCATTATTTTTTAAATAAACACGAGGGAGTTTTTTAAATTACGACTTATTACATTAGTTAAACCACAGGAGATTACGTGGCCCCTCAAGACAGTCGCCTAAACATGTACAGTATTATTCCATGCATTTCAAAACATTTTTGTAACCCCACCCTCCTGACTGACATAACTCACAGCTGCATGCATAACCATAAGGATTCTTTGGAATTCTAGAAAAAGTAGTACATACCCCTCGACAAAAAAAACCGACACTATACAATGTACAAAGGTTATTTTGGTGTCTGGATAATACTTTGCAAGTTGCAGCACTAACTCTTGATTAACAATCTATATTGGCATAATCAACGTTGGTTTTTTAATGCCAAGCAGCACAAAAGGTGGTATATCATAAGGATAGTTTGCAGCCACAAAATGAGTTCACGGAATTCCATTAGTCAAATACGATGAATATAGCCGCACCCAAGACCCGTTTTTAATCCAGGGAACCGCATGCAGAGGGTATGGGATCTAATCTCGTTTGTTGATGGGATTTTCCCAGCTTACACAATTTATGGCTTAATTAACCGGAAAATGCTGAAGTTGCCATCACATTCTACTTATTTTCAGCAGTAATAAAATGTATTTGACCGCAATTGTGCAATAAGTTAATTTTGACGAATGCACCGCGGTATTGCGAACTATGGCAAGATTCGATGGTGATTTTGAGGAAATTCATAGTACTAATTTAGGATCAATTCTACGAAATCATCCCACCATTACTCAAGAATATTTATCTTTCAAATTTACTGATAAATGTTTGAATCATGTATCACGTGACCATCAAGGGTAAAAACAAACAAAAAATATCAATGAAGTAAATTTTACACCTAATTAAATGGATGTGTAAGTTAGTTTGTCAAAAAATGAATCACGCATGAAGACATCTGGCATACATACTGAATGAACCAGAACACAAGAAGTACTTTTGGTTTATTAGAGCAAATATTATATATAAAGCACCAAGTTCAATTCAATTCAACTCAGTACCCTTCAGTCAGAAAATAAATGCCATATGGTGGGGGGGAGGGGTCACCCAACTTCAGGAGAATGTTCCTACGTCAGTAGGGACTTGGACATCATTTTTAGATTTAATTTTTATTAAATCAGGAGAATCGCCAGGTAGGCTATTCCATCGTCTAATTGCATGCAAAAAGAAGGACCAATAGTAAGCATCCGTCTTGGCACGAGGCTCGGTCAAAGGAAGATATTAACATTGCATTTCCAACATGGCCGCGCCCTTTTACTTGGGAGTAAAAGGATCGCTGCCATGTTGGAAAATCTGAAACTTGTACACTCGTACAAGAGGGACTAATAGACATGCCGATTTGGGTCTTGATACCTTCTTGGAGACATCGTGCATTAAAAGCATCATGATGTTGTCGCAGCATAACACCCATTATAATGTGACATCAAACAAACGTCACAAAGGTGAAATACTGAATAGTAAAAAACGACGTAGTATCATACAAATCAAACGCCACCTTCCCAAATTGGCTTAATGCCAACAAATACTTGAATGCAATAATGAACCATGACGGATATTAGGGAGCAATCGCCAATGAAACGAATGAAAAATTGACATATGATGTCAACACACAACTTAATAATTTTAGATGACCTTACACGTGTTTAGTTTACGATGACACCTGTTACATTTCCTAAAATAGTAACATTTTTAAGAGTGACGAATCTTATCTTTTGCCTTCATTCGCATGTCATGAGTGCAATAGTCTGCCATCAATCAGCTCTGGGAAAAACTCAATGACATGAGTATCTTATCAGTTCTGCCCAGTGCACCCCAAAAATCTCAACAACTTAGCATAGAACGATAAATTAGAATAAGGAAGTCGTGCTTGTGAATGCTTTGGTGCCTCCACAGAAAGCTCATTAGCCCAAACGGTTTCTACCAATTAAAACAAAATGTATCAGTGGCGAAACGTGCAAACTAATCTTTTGTCGAATAAAAACCGAGATTTCTGCAAAGTCACTTGGCATGCGGTAGGATAATGTGATGCCTGTAGTCAGATAGTACATACACTTTTTCGTCGTCATGTGTCAAGACTGGGAAAAATGCAATTGAGAACGCTATATAGAGATCAGGCTTCATGCATCATATCAAAATTTCATTCACTCACATTACGTATTTATGACGAACAAGTGAAGCTCGGACCAGTTGGAAATCTAGAAGTCTGATTGGTTGTCAAACCTAACTGCAGTGGTCGACATTACAAAAACGACCATCTTCGACGCTATAGACTAGATGTTGTACAAGTGTTAATTTTCAACATTCCAACAAAGCAAATGATCTTCCATCCAATCAAAACCGCAAATTTATAAACATGACTTTTCAGACTAGCATCAAAATTGCATTAGCTTGTATTTCGCATCCACATAAAAAAGCGAAGTCTGGGAAACCTGTAATGGTTGTCAATTGGTCTGGGTCCAGAAATGTAGCCACCCAACGTGAGCATACGACCTTTATACTTATCTTACATGGAACTTTTGGGAAGAGAGGAGCATTGATTTGAACTACCCATGAACTAACTGAACGTCATGAGCATATTTCAAACGATTTTATGCAAATTCGTTTTAGTTCCAATCAATGCTCCTCCCTTTCCCGAAAGTTGCATGTAAGATCAGTATAAAGGTCGTATGCTCACGTTGGGTGGCTAAATTTCTCTATTATAATTTTTTTATGATACATTTTGCGAAACCTATCCTAGGCTTTCGATCCTAGAAACTAAAACGTTTGTAATGGGTTGTCTGCATCCATACAAAAAAAAGTTGACGGTGGTTATTTATTTACTTTCTCTCTACACATGTCATTTCCGATTCTGGAAACCACCTTGCAGACCTACTTTTTTTCAACCGGGCTCGCAGACCTACTTTTCCCGGCACGTATACCCGAATTGCGTGACCGTCCACGTGGGGTGGTTAGAAAGGGATGATGATGATGAGGCTTACCGTCCAATAATTTACTTTCAATGGCGTGCAGCAATGCAGGAGGGCCATGCAAAACTGCGCAATTTGCAGGTGCCACAGCCATGCATTAGACAATATTTACGCTTTTTTTTGTCTTCAGGAAGAGAGTGGTTGAGCCAAGGGTACTGACCGTACTAACAAGTTCACCAGACCCCATCTTGAGGGGGTTGTGCCGAGCACTGTGGGGGTGAAGGTATCTAACCATGGGGCCGACTGGAAAAAAGGGAGGATTTGGAATAATAAAAAAAAAATGGCAGCCGAGCATGAAGTCATGCCTCGTAATCGCCTAACGATTGTAATTTTGGTCGTGTCTTTTTGCACGAAGATTTCCCATAGCCTGGGCATGCAATCGAAGACGAACAGCCCATAAAGAAAGAGTGGAAAAACAGAGAATGGGGAACACTGAACTTGGCATTGTTCGCTGCCAAATATCTGCTCTTGCATATGCCCGAAGTGAAAAAAACCGCACTTAAGAAAGGTGAAAAGATGTTTTGTTAGGTGGCCACTTTGGTGAACCGGGCGTTGAATTAAACGTGTCACTTTTGAATTAATGCACTTCCGAAGCAGTGCCGTACTTGGGTGGATCCTGTGTGCATGGACCACTTCCAAGAATACTAACAAGCACTTGATGTTGCTCTACGAAACGGATATAGCTTAGATGACCCGAACTTCTGAAGCACCAGAACCAAAAACCACATGCAGGATGTGACGTCCAGAACTTGAGAATCAGGACTTCCAGGAAATTTATATGGAAAAAAATCAAGGATTCCAATTTCCAAGGCTCTTTATTTAGATTCGAAAGTACCTATCATAAGACTAATTACTACAATATTTGCCAAACGATTCAGATTAACAAAAATGTCCCTATATGCATTCCAGCCTAAACTGGTGTTTAACCCAAATTTCAATCATAATTTCAGACTTTTCTGAAGTGGAAAAATTGAAGAATATTTCTCGATTTTTCTCATTTTCAATGATGCTGGACATATTAACCTTATTACTGTATATAACACACATACTTGTTTTCATACAAGCGTTTATACAATAATAAAAACCTGAAAAGCTAGAAAGGATCATAAACAAACTCACGATATCGAGGTAAATGATTGACACAGAAATTAAAGAAAATAATTAAAAAATACAGGTTAGTTAAAGATACCCTACGTTTAAAAAAATCTATGCTTATTAATTTTTCTGACTGCATACAGGAGTATAATATAAAATTTCAGATGTTTCTACCTACTATAGTAAATCACGTCCTTAATCCATTTAAGTATACATTGTGAGTCGAGCCTGTCTAGAACAAGGGTCTAGGCACAACCCACATTACATTGTACATAATCTATAATTTACTTGAGTTTAGCATGTCCCAGTTCAGTATATGTCACGTCAATTTCAACAACAAAAAATATTTCTTAGAAAAAATGTCCATTGTGCTTCCCAAACAAAGACATAACAGCCCCTAACTTACAAGGTTGCGCTGACAAATTATTTTTAATGTTTCTAGAAATCTCCCTTTCAAGATTTCTTCAAGGATTAATCGAGAAAAATATCAATCGATGATATTCCAAGTGTTTCTGTTCCACAAACAGACTGACATGTTTCATGAAACTAACATCCAGAAAGCAGCACGAAAACGTTAAATAAATCAGCAACCTAGACCCAATTCAGAGTGTTTTAGTACCAATTATTGCGCAATGTATGACTTGTTCCTGTACGTTCTCCCATGTACATGTTGGGTGCATGAGGCAACTTTATGCGTCTGTTAACAAGTCACTTTTATTATACGTTTATAGGGTAGGCGTCAATGAAATGCGGCTGGCCTAAATATTTTCCCTTGGCTGCGCTGGAAATTGAGACTTGACAGGCAATTTTGAGCAAATTTCATAAGTTGCACCAATCCGGCATTCAGGAAATAAGAAGCTCAGCGGGGAGGTCATTGGCAGACTGAATGTAGTCTACATTTGAAATTAATTTGGGATTAGATTTGTCCTTTACGCGAACAACTTATTCCAATGATTAGATTACAGTAGCGATTTTGCGAATTATATGACAAGACTGTATAACCATTCACAAGTTAATTAAAGGCACTTTGGTCTTTCGAATCAATTGATACTCCAGTGGGTGCAAGAAAGAGTTAAGTATACAGAAAGAAATACAATCTGGAGCAGAATCTTACACTGAAGAAAAACAACATATTAGCCCAAAATAATTTCGTAATGTTTGGATAGTTTTACAAACATCCACTGCTGATAATATCGTGGTGGACTATGGAATCAGTTAAAGAACTTGCGCCTGAAGAATACCGGGTTAATAAAAATATACTGCTGGCCTTGGCTAGTATTTTTAACTGTAGTGATGACAATGTAG
Organism: Ophyiulus pilosus; assembly: GCA_033995625.1. Classification (NCBI taxonomy): domain Eukaryota; kingdom Metazoa; phylum Arthropoda; class Diplopoda; order Julida; family Julidae; genus Ophyiulus; species Ophyiulus pilosus. Next base: position 5,618 of record JAUJYV010002784.1, on the reverse strand, counting down.
GCGATGTTAATGAGAAGTATATAACACTTAAAAGAGATTTACACGAACGGATATAAACATGCTGGTCTGACATTTGAAAGATCAGTAGTGGGATTTACCATATTGCATTTTTTGCGAGGATAAAAATCATCCTGAACCAGAAGGATTTCAACACCTGCTACAAGCTAATCTACAACCATTCTTTAACAGTTTCTGGAAGATCAAGCTCATACAGCCCGACTCCCGAGAGTAGCTATTTGCTGAAATAACAAAACTTTCTCAAGAATCCATACAGGAAGATTCCAGGAACCCAGAAACCTTGTTAAAATGACTTCCAATACTTTTCCGAGTTATGTTCTGAGATACATCCTATACATCTGAAAGTCCAATGCAAAAAAATGGCAATAACAAAGACAAAGGTTTTCCACTACATCTTCAACGACAAGGATTCTATAGGACCGATTTCAAGAAACATTATGTAATTCACTGACAGAATCTGACATTATCCCATTATATACAAATTATTAAAACATTTGACAAAACGTTTCCTCGTTACATTGACTTCTGCATCAACTTTTGGGAGAACATGTTGCTTTACCGACATCATATAGCAATAATTGCCAATGATATGACATGTCACGATGTTGCACCAAAATTCTGTCAGAATATACTTATTAGGGATCATTCAAAAAGGACATCTCCAAAATTTTTTCAATTCTGAAATTCTGATTAATAGCAATTTACTGACATCGAAGGAAACTTCCAGCAAAACATTGGTGTTTACAACAAATTTGGGCATAATTCCCAACTTTCCTGAGGTTCGTGGCATTGGTAGCCAGAAGGGTGTCTCAACGTGTTTGGACTGGGCACACATTTCTTCTAGTGTCCCATTCCCCTTTCACTGACCTTTAAAACTAAATTAAACAGAAAAACACCATCGTTAGTGAACGTCTATATTGGATTCTCCCTCCCCCGTCCACATTCCCGCAGACACCCCCCCCCACCCCCATCTTGATGACGTTCTTTTTGAATGGCCCTTACCAATACATCACACCATATCAAGGTTGCCAAACACATGAAGTATAAACTAAACTTTCCATATTCACCCCTGTCTTTCCTTAAATAGGTTGCACAGGCAGGTTTATGGTGCGTATGAGTGTCGACCTATAGGCACTTTGGAAATAGAAAGTGAAGCTAGCCAATTTGGGTTAAGAGGCCAAGTCCTCATTGTCCTCTCACCTGTGTGCAGAGCTGTCAGCCACCCTCGTTGGCCTAATGAAACGCTTCAGGTGGCATTTTGCAGGTTGGCAAGGTTAAAGTAATATCACCATCTTGCCTGATCGATGTCATCCCTCTGCAACTGCCTGCAGAACTCGTTACTAGATATAACATTGGTATGTTCATTAATCAGACACGAACTCATGCAGTTGCAAGTGGTGCGTTACGTCCGCTTCCTGTGCGTGTGATCTGCCTCATCGCAGATATGGTCCTACTTTCAGAACCAGGCAAACATATCGACCCTGATCGCCCGACAGAAAAAAATATGGGCTAATGAAATCATGACGTTGTGCTCCCCCAACAGTAATAAAACGCAAGGTCTCAAACACAATTAAGTGCCGGCGCCATGGGATTTTACCTTAAAAATATATATGCCTTGCAATTAACCTGGCACACCTCGTGGAAATTTATCCACCGTGCACATGAGTACAACGGATTTTCATCGATCCTAACCGCAGCCTTGGCATGTGGAATGGGAGTTTACCATCCAGGCCATATCATCGCAAAATCCTTATCTAGAAATACCCATGAAAAGTCTGCAAAAACGGCCGTTATATAAAATACCTGCAATGGTAAACTGTCTCGAAAGACACTCCTGAATAAATAATCCGCCTTCCAAAATAATAATTCGACGCTATTTTGTATTAAAAAAGTAACTAAGTGCATCGTTTCACTAATCATTATCATCAACATCATTATCAACTGGTTATGATTGCAATAAAAAATAATGGTTAGCAAGGTTGGTTCCTCAAAGCATGACCTTCAAAGTATATACTAATGAAATAATTTGTAACATTAAAAAAAAATGTTAAACAATTGTTGTAAGCAGGAAGAAGTACTTCCTTTTGGAGAAATATATTCAGGATTCACATAGGATAAAATTTGGTGAAATAACATCTGTTGTAGTTACATATATTTAAAAAATGTGATGGCTGGATATAATGGAACTATGTCAAAAACATTCCATTTAGAGGATTCATGTTAAATTTTGATTAGATGGACCGTATTTCTTAAAATTATAAGACGCCATTGATTGTATACGACGCACATTAATTTCAGAACCACCAACAGAAAAAAAAGCTTTCATTCTAAGAAATTTCTTAGAATATATTTTACAAATTTATCTTTTCAATTTACTAACAACAGCAAATGGGAAACACATTAAATGTAAACAATGTACACTTAAGGAAGGAATTTTCAGGTGCGTCATTTCAGGTAAAATAATTGGAAAAGAATACAGAAAATATTCAGACGACGAAATATATACATTTGGACGCACCACATTGTTTCTAAGGGGAAGAAGTGCGTCTTATAATTGACTCTTATAAATAACTCTGTATAGTTAAATTACAAGAGTTGAAAAATGGGGAAAATTGAGAGAAATCTTGGCAAATCAAGTAGTAAACTAACTTCTACTGGAAGCTTAAGAAATTGAAAAATATCGTGGGTAGTCAGGATAATACCCAGAATCTATAGGAACAATCTTAAGTTTTGAGAAATCAGGATACCGATACATCGGATAAAACCCGATTTTGATACTTAAACACAAATTTGTAAGCATAACGATTCATATACGAAGCTCAAGGTTTAAAAAAAAAACGAGGTGAACGATGTTGCAAAACTTGAATCTCTTACAACACATTACTCTTGAACCATCAACATTTCTCAATCATTACAAGTTTAGCATATTTGTGTCAAAAAGCACAATTCGTTGCCATTGTTTCAAAATAGGTTAGAATAATTGAAGTTGTAAACCGCCCAACTTTCAACCCTCTTTTTCGGCAGATTCTGTAAATGAAAGAGAAAATAAAAACAACATGGAAATAAAATTGCCATAAATGAAGAGAACCGGCCCCGAGTGAAACCTTTTTAACGTTTGCTGGTTGGGCAAACATTTGCCTTGCACTCTATACAGTGAAAATGTTGAAATGCTATAGCAAACCTAGGCTTTGGGAGGACAACGCCAATACGATGAACGCATCTAGGGCAACATATCGACTTTATGGAGTTTAAATAGCAGACAATGTGGCATGTTCACCGAAATTGATGGCAAAACAACGAGACGTGCTTTATGTGCTTTTTGCACGAGATTAGCACCGAGTCTGCATTCTGCAGCCCTTATTGTGCCAGGCGAATACAATTGCATGTGTAAAACCTTGACAGAAAAATCATGTATTGCTGTATATACGCGAAACATGTGACTATGCAGATAACATTGCAGTAGTGGTGAACTTGTTTGAATTTTTTCCTGAAACTGTTTTATTTTTGCGGATTTGTCCGCTTTGTATAGTCTAATTAACGCTTCACAAAGTCACCATTTTGGACTGCAATTAACAGAAATGACAGAACAAGATTGTACCGACAAAACGCATTTGAAGCCCACGCCCATGCCCATCACCATTAAAGCATCACTCACAAGTTCATTCATATTAATTCGGGAAGTTGTTTAAAATATTAGTCCAAATCATTATTGTACAATTGGGAATAAGCAACCCCACTGACGAAATGGGAGTGATAAAAAAAGACTATGTAACATATCCATCCAAAACACCAATTAAATATTCTTGAATAAACTCAAAAATATAATTTTCCATAGTTCGCCATTTTTTTAAATTCAAATTATTGAGCTGTAAGTGAGTGAAATCATTTCAGACAGGTGTACATACAGCAAATTGATACATTACCATGTGTAAAAAGGTTATATGACATATACTCGTATCGTACATAACAAATTGCGTATAATGGCATATGGACATATCAGAAATTGGACAACCCATTTTTCTATAAATGCCATCACTCATTACTGATTATTGATAAGTGTCATACGTGATTTTATGTCAATATATAGGACATAGTATTTCCATACGTGTTTATTATCTGTAATGTCCATATCAGCACATTTGTGCTTTAGCCACCCAAGTGGAAAAAATTATACATACTGCATGCATACCGGAAATGGCATATATGGGTCTATCAGAAATTAAGACGGTATGGTATATACATATATGACATTTTTTATCCATAAATGATCATAGATGCGAATGTATGAACATGTACGGTCACACGTGTACACATCATTTCTGTATTTCAAAACACCGTATGTGACATAGTAATATTTTGAGCAATACGACACGTTTTCTTCAATATATACTAATTGAAATCTAAAACGTCACATATGGCCATATATTTGTAGTATCTGCACGCATCACAGAGGATCTGCTACGAATTTAGCGATCGAAAGCTCATGCATTTGCTCAATTTCCATTCTCCTTGAGTGCAATTTTTCAAACCTTGTTACCATGGATATCACATGTTCTATCAAAAATTACGCAGAGATAAAATTCAATTTTGAAGACGCAAAGAGCCAAAATATCCAATCCAGAAAGATAAAAAAAATGATGTGGTGCAGCATACATTGAGATCAAATTCAGCTATATAGTGTCAGGCAAGCGTGAAGGCGAGAGTATAGGGATTAAAATTGCGAAATATACGGTACACACAGGAGGATCCCATGCAGGTCCTGCACTACAAATCGCAAGTGCAGTGCAGTGACCTTACAGAAAAACCTATATCGTGGCAGCCAGTTTTTTGCCACCCCCAACGCTCTATTCTTCACTGCGCGAACCGTCCTTTCTATTTCACGAATGTAGTGAATCAGGAAACACCGGAACATTTCGTTTTTGGACGACGAATTATGCAATATAATCGCACCGTGACACATTAAAAAGCCGCCCAAGTCGTGCAATAATACCTGGTTAGGGAAACAACCAGAACAGATGATGGCGAGGGAAAAACATTCGAGAAGTGCATCAGACGAGGAAATGCACATTAATTTGGAGCCTGGCCTGATGCAGGCACATAGCCAAAACAACCAAAAAAAACTCAACAATTTATTTCGAAATTTCAAACAAAACAACAGTCTAGCCTTTGCCACGTATAACTTTAAGGAAAATGATTAAGTATCAACAAATAGCTACAGTTCTACAACCCAAACGACCAAAGTGGAACCTTATGCCAGAGTGTAAAACTGAAAAACTATAATAATATATGCAAATTAAAAATTATTTTATGCATACGAATTGTCCTAGATTATAAAATAGAACAATTTCACAGAAGAAAAAAAACATGCAGCCCTTAACCTGCTTTGAAATTTATAGAATATCGAATTGAATAATATGTCGACCAAAACTACATGTTGCAATATTCCGAAAGAATATTTTGCAAAGAAAATTATGCTCAGCAATAGCTTAAGTAAATATCTAGAATTGTCATTTCAATGTATATATAAGAAATTTGCAATATTCCTTTTGTTGCATTATTTCAGAGGTTGTTTCCATAAAAGACATTGCTCGTGAAACTAT
>JAUJYV010002783.1:0-11610 GCA_033995625.1 Ophyiulus pilosus | reverse complement strand
GTCATGAGTGCGCATGCGTGGTTCTTCCCTTCCCGCCTCTAACGTTAAGGTTAACGTTAAGGCGTTGACTGGCTCAAACTCGCTAATTAGCATGCCAACGCCTCTAACGTTAACCTTAGAGACAGAAAGGGAGGAGCCACGGACTGAACTACCCAATGAACTAACTTAGCGTCATGAGTGCGCATGCGTGGTTCTTCCCTTCCCGCCTCTAACGTTAAGGTTAACGTGAAGGCGTTGGCTGGCTCGATCAATAGAGAGTTTGAGCCATCCAACGTTAACGAAACGATAACGAGAAACAGCGCGGGACGCCCGGAACGTCTTTGGAATGACATGCTTCGCATAGGGTAGTCCTTGACATTCAGTTCCGTCAGCGCTGTTTCTCGTTATCGTTACCGTTAACGTTGGATGGCTCAAACTCTCTACTGCTAGGCTCGTGTGTGAATTAAATACCTGATTTGCAAGATTTTGAAATTGCAACTCATAGTGATCCTCCTTCTGTGATTTTACGGTCAATGTTGCTGAAATTAGTTCAAACTTATTGCGAGATTATATCCCCATAAGCTTTTTTATTATTAATCCTCATATAGGCCACTCTCCCAAAGAAACTTCAATGAACGTATCTGCTTTTATTGGGCTTAATAAGCTTTTGAGTACAGGAAAAGAGGTCCCAATATAAAAATAAATAAAAAAATATATTACCGCCGCTCACATTGAAAATCATGATAATTAAATAATTAAAAACGTAAATTGCGGATCATAAATAAACAAAAAAAAAAAAAAAAGAAAATTAATTATTGCAGAGGTTGCGCCAGTCTGTCTTTTAACTCTGATTAAGAAATGGCCAATAAAAGTCATGTTATGCTCGTTTTTCGATTGTTCAAACGTTTAGTACATATGGTAAGAGTTGAAACATAATTAATATCTTGAAATTGGTTTTTTTTAGCATCGTTATCTTTACGTTGACCAAAAAAAAAAAAACCTCCTCGTAAACTAAAATACGTCAAATCTTTATACGATCACGTTAATCGTAATTTGTATTTAACCTGACGTTAATTAACTCGTAAATCAGGTTAAACGACCCTTAATTGATTCCGGTAAACCATGATTATGAACCATAATGAACCAAATACAGATTAAATTAAACATGATTACAGGAGATATTAGAGAGTTTGAGCCAGCCAACGTTAACGAAACGATGACGATAACGATAACGAGAAACAGCGCTGACGGCCCGGAATGTCAAGGATTACTCTATGCTAAGCATGGTGTTCCAATGACATTCCATTAACGTTGGCTGGCTAAAACTCTATTGAGCCAGCCAACGCCTTAACGTTAACCTTAACGTTAGAGGCAGGAACGAAGCACCACGCATGCGTACTCGTGACGTTCAGTTAGTTCAGTCCGTGGCCCCTCCCATCCCGCCTCTAACGTTAAGGTTAACGTTAAGGCGTTGACTGGCTCAATCTCTCTAGTATTAGACAGTTTGAGCATGCCAACGTCTTTATACTTACCTTAACTTTAATGGCCCGATGGGAAGAACCACGCATGCGCATCCATTACGTTCAGCTAGTTCATTGGGTAGTTCAATCCGTGTCTCCTTCCTTTCCGCCATTAAAGTTAAGGTACGTATAAAGACGTTGGCATGCGACACCTTGCAGACAGGGAGTGGAGGAGGGGTCAATTTCGGAAGAAATTTCGGGGATGTCCTTTTTGAATGACCACTTTAATGAAATCTAGATTAGTTGGTGGAATTCCGTGAGCCACGTATAATAGAGAGTTTGAGCCATCCAACGTTAACGAAACGAAAACGACAACGATAACGAGAAACAGCGCTGACGGCCCGGAATGTCTTTGGAATGCCATGCTGCCAAAGGGTAGTCCTTGACATTCCGGGCCGCCAGCTTGTTTCTCGTTATCGTTATCGTTACCGTTTCGTTAACGTTGGCAGGCTCAAACTCTCTATTAATAAGCTTACTCGCCACATAAATCACAGTCGGGATGCCTCGTGGGATTTCTGGTCCGTGATTTATGGTTATTTTTTTTTTAAACGTTGCATTATTTTAAAGGTGGCTCTACATTTGTTTTCGTAAGTATATATGGAGGCGATTGTAAAATTAACCGCACAACAGGTAAAACCTAAGACAATGCACTTTCCCAGGAAAGACCACAACAGCTTGCGTAAGACGTTAATAAAAAAAAACGTAAGACGTTAATAAAAAACAAACAGTTGCATCCCGAGTCGGATGTGTCATTGCGATTTGTAGCGAGAAACACACAACATTGCATCCGTATAAATAAAATCATAGGACTCGAGCAACAGAACAAACCACCAATTAGCCGAATATTTTCCTCTCTTGGTACACCAACAACAAAAAAACAAAACGTAAGAACAAAATGGAGAATTAATTATTTGGACTTAACGGGTTGCAAATGAGGGACAAGAAGGTGGTTTAACCTTCGACTCGTTTACATCAGTTCCAGTTTGCGAACAACACCAGGAAGTGTTACCGAAATATCTTTTTAATCCACCCTCTCTCACGTGTGGTTCCCATATTTTAACCCCGAGGTCTCCCCCTCGCTATGTGGGCCATCCCCACCTCTTCACCTTATTAAAATGCTTCGAGGTGCAACTGGATCCCCCCTCCCCCCCCCTTCATTCAAAATATGAAAACTTAAAACCCCATCCACATGGTGTTAATATATTATACTACAGCTAGCAGCGCCACAAAATAGGTGCATTTATCCGGTTTGTGCAATTAATCGGGCTCGACTGTTTATGATAATGTGTTCCAATGCTGCAAGTAGACTGCAAAAATGTTCAAACCCGCTTAATTGCACGTTTTCGGCTAGCCGGGTCAATGTGCAATTAAGCGGGTTCGACTGCATAAAAGTTACACGTGGGGTTTTCAAAATATGTGCATTTATCCGGTTTGTGCAATTAATCGAGTTCGACTGTTTAGGAAAATATGTTCCAATGCTGCAAATAGACTGCAAAACTGTTCAATCTCGCTTAATTGCACATTTTCGGCTAGCCCGCTTAATTGCACAATAATCCTGCAATAAGCATAGTGTATATCAGGTGATTTGACTTTCCTTAAATGTGCAATTAACCGGTTTATGCAATTATCCGGTCACAATTCCATATAAAAGCTGCACGTGGAGCTTGCAAAATATGTGCATTTATTCGGTTTGTGCAATTAATCGGGTTCGACTGTTTAAGAAAATGTGTTCCAATGCTACAAATAGACTAAAAAACTGTTCGAACCCGATTAATTGAACAAACCGGATAAATGCACATATTTTGAAAACCCCATGTGAAACTTTTATACAGTCGAACCCGCTTAATTGCACAGTGACACGACAAGCCAAAAATGTGCAATTAAACAGTTTATGCAATTATTCGGTCACAATTCCATATAAAAGTTGCACATTGGGCTTGCAAAATATGTGAATTTATCCTGTTTGTGCAATTAAGCGGTGTGCAACTAATCGGGATCGACTGTATGGAATTGTGACCGGATAAAAACCGCATAAACCGCTTAATTGCACATTTCCGGCTTGCCAGGTCACTGTGCAATTAAGCGGATTCGACTGTATAAAAGTTACACGTGGGATTTTCAAAATATGTGCATTTATCCGGTTTGTGCAATTAATCGGGTTCGACGGTTTAACAAAATGTGTTCCAATGCTACAAACAGACTACAAAACTGTTCGAGCCCAATTAATTGCACAAACCGGATAAATGCACATATTTCGAAAACCCCACGTGCAACCAATTCCTTGTATTTATCACGTACATTTATAGATATCAACAACTTTTGCCTTATCAAATTTATGTATTTAAATCTGATTTAACTGGCGGTAATCTTAAAAATAATTTCTCGAAGAGTTGGAAACACGTAACCCGTAACATATTTAAGTTGGAGGTCTTGAGAATGAGCAATTATTGCGCGGAGCAATTGCATTGTATAATAATGTTTTGAAATTATCCCGGAGACTGTGTACAAGTAGCCGCTTTAAAATCTAATAATTTGCATGTATGGTAAATATTTCTTACTTAATAACATATATCAGCTAAGATGATTATCTATCCTGGAAGTGCGTACACAAATTCAAAATGCAAAAACTAACAAAGGAATAAAAAAAAATTGAAGAGAAAATTCAAAAGGTTAGAGAAAAAATTTAAAAAAAGGTTTAAAAAAACTCACATTAGCCATATTAAGCATACAGAATGAAATTACCGAACTAATCTCTAGAGATTAATCTATTAATTTGTATAGTATTAAATTATAAGATAAGTGAGCAGGTGTGAAAACCATTCCTAATTCCCATATTATTCAGACTAGAAGAGCTTAAAACTGCATTTCCTCATTGCTTTTTGAATAAATGGCCCGTAGGTGAGTTGAAATGTGCTAAACATCCAAAAACGTAGGGAAATTTAGCCCCCAAAACTCACCGTTGACAATTATGAACAGTGCTGTGTTTTTCGAAATGCACATGTGCGTGGTAACGATCCCCAAAGGGGAACCACACCGTGTCCTTTTCCAAATGCACATGTGCCTAATCGTTCGAGGGAATAATTTAAAAAAACATGGCGGCTCCGAGAACGTTTTCACTGTTGGAATTTATTTAACGCGATTTAGTCAGTCTGCGCATGACGGAAGGATATTGAATCTAACGGCGCTTCTCCTATATACCGTCCGTTCAGGGTGTTAATAGGGAAATTTAGCCTCCAAAACTCACCGTTGACGATTACGAACAGTGCTGTTTTTCGAAATGCACATGTGCGTGATAACGATTCCCAAAGGGAAACCAAAACCGTGTCCTTTTCCAAATGCACATGTGCCTGATCGTTTGAGGGAATAATTTTTTTAAAAAAAACATGGCGGCTCCGAGAACGTTTTCACTGTTGGAACTTATTTAACGCGATTTAGTCAGTCTGCGCATGACGGAAGGATATTGAATCTAACGGCGCTTCTCCTAAATACCGTCCGTCGAGAAGCGTTTTCACTGTTGGAACATATTTAATGCGATTTAGTCAGTCTGCGCATGACGGAAGGATATTGAATCCAACGGCGCTTCTCCTAAATACCGTCCGTTCAAGGTATTAATCACGTGACTAGTGGACGGAGACCTGTCGTCAACAATGGCTGCTAAAAGGAATATAACATGGAATTTTACCGTATTTTTTTTTACCGTCGTTTTCCCTACGGTATGTGAACGGTTGGAGGTTTGCTAAATACCGTTCACATACCGTAGGGTAAAAGACGGTAAACAATACGGTAAAATTCCATGTTATATTCCTTTTAGCAGCCAATGTTGACGACAGGTCTCCGTCCACCAGTCACGTGATTAATACCCTGAACGGACGGTGTTTAGGAGAAGCGCTGTTAGATTCAGTATCCTTCCGTCATGCGCAGACTGTCTAAATCGCGTTAAATAAGTTCCAAAAGGGAAAACGTCCTCGGAGCCGCCATGTTTTTTTAAAATTATTCCCTCAAACGATCAGGCACACGTGCATTTGGAAAAAAGACCCCTTTTGGGAATCGTTATCACGCACATGTGCATTTCGAAAAACACACAGCACTGTTCGTAATCGTCAACGGTGAGTTTTGGGGGCTAAGTTTCCCTATTACACACACCCTGATCGGGGCCCTCGACTGACTACGTCCATGCTTTGAGATCCCTGACAGTGAAATTTCACTTTATCATCCCTTGACACCCACGAAAATAGTGCAGACATAACAAAGCATGACTGGAACTAAGCACATCGGTGTCCTCGAGAACGTCAGAGTGCTAGACGCTATTAGACGAGGGGATTTCCCGAGTCAACCGAAAACAATTACGACGAGGCGACTCCAGAGTGCGAACTGATTTGGCAGTTATGTCAATTACGGAGTCTCCCTTGGTCGCATTTGCCTTAAGAATTGCGTGACTTCCGAATCACATCCGTTATGAAATGCGAAGGAGGAGGTGCAGGGGAGTCGCGGATGTGGCTCAACCAGGAAAGTGTGAATCTGGACGTACTTACGGAAGTAGATCCGTACTGACATTAGAGATTGCAGAGATTTTCATAGTAGACAAAAAAAAAGATACGAAATACAATTAGTGATTAACAAAAGAGAAAGAGAAATGATGGCGGTGTACGATGGTCATCCATCATACAAGTTGATCAGCTGTAACCGATATTGCGATGGTCTGCTTAATTCGTACATTATTTCGACCCTGAACAAACAAGAATCAATAAAACTGTTGGGAATTATAGTACCTAACGTAGAGAAAATAGTTATCTTACACGAACCGTGCACTCGATCCAAATAATACAATTCAGAATTTCATATCATTTTTGTTTAATTTCGTAGCGAGTCAAAATTTGACACATCGAAATAAAAGTTCTAAATGCCAACAATTAAATTCACAAATTATTCTACCCAAATTTAAGCACATTGTAGTTGTTTTTTCGTTTATAAAACCAGAGAAGAGACAGCTGAACCTTAAGTTTTTCCAGTACTTTTTCATCTCCATTTTCTTTCTCCTTTAGTTCTACTTTGAAATTCTATTTTGCACGCTCTGACATTCTATTTTTTGCACGCTTCGAAATTCCATTTTTTTGCACGCTTCGAAATTCCATTTTTTGCTCGTTCCGAAATTCTATTTTTCGCATGCTTCGAAATTCTATTTTGTGCACGCACGCAAATTCCATTTCTTTGAACGCTTCGAAATTCCTTTCTTTGCACGCTTCGAAATTCTATTTTTTTAAACGCTTCGAAATTCCATTTCTTTGCACGCTCCGAAATGCTATTTTTTTTTGCAAGCTCCGAAATTCCATTCTTTGCACGCTTCGAAATTCCATTTCTTTGCACGCTCCGAAATTCCATTTCTTTGCACGCTCCGAAATTCCATCTCTTTGCATGTTTTGAAATTCTATACTGCTCCATGCAAATTGATTCGATTACCAACAAAAACAATGGTGAAATCGGGGAAACAATTTGTTGTTGTTGTTATTGCCATCATTTAAAAAAAAAAATAAAGTCATCCGTTTGAAAAACTGTCCTGGCGTGCACACGTTTGGCTTTTAAAAATTCCAGATCTTTACTTGAGCTTTTCCTCAAGGAAGGAAGTGGCGTTCACAGCTAGGTAACCGAAGGGGTTACACTCTCCCCAAAACGCCTACCAGTCACACTGTACAGTTGCCACAAACCCGCCGCCATTGACACTGGCAGCAATACCATCTGCTACATACAACACAGTGGTGCACACACAAAAGGCAAATTGTGAAAATAACAGGTATAGTAAACGCTTCAAGGACGGGTGAATTGCGGTAAACTGTGGTAACGAGGTAAAACTGGCAGACATCAGGCATTTAAAGCCGAGGCGAGGCAACGGCGCTCGCGTCACGGACCTGTCCTGCCCTGCCCTTGCTAATTAGGCGCCCTCTCGCGCAAGCAGCATATCCAAAAAAGACAACAATACCAAAAAGTAAGGGAAAAAAGCGTAAGGGACCCCCCCATTCCTTTGATATTTCTCCATCCAGCATGAAGGTCAGTGACATAAATGGCCAACAAAACATGGCGTAAGTAGAGCAAACACGTGTGCCGGCAGGGTGTTGATCCTGCCTCCTGATTGGTCGCTGGCTCAAGTCCACCCTCGCACTTATTGGCTGCCACCGGAGGATATGTCTCGCAGGAACAAAAATTGAACTCTATTCAAAATACTGCGTGAAACTTCGTTTGAGTACACATCAGTGAATACAGTCACAGAGGTAAGCAACATCAGCCAAGTTGCAGACTTCTTGGGGGAACTTATACCATCGCCATCGTCGAGTCATCACCTGCTGAATATGGAAACTGTTTCCAGATCCTCTCAAGGATGAAATAGTGGATGGCAAGCGGCAATAATCCGGGCAAATAGTTTTTAGAAATCCCTTAAAAACCATTGCAAAAAACCCCCCAAAAAACCAGTTGTCATACATGGATTAACAATTGCGGAAAGTTTCTGACAAGAGTGCTTAAAAAACAGCAGCATCAACAAGGGGCATCCAGAGAGATTGCTTTTGCCAAGAAGTGCTAAGAAGCAGAAATCCAAAGAAATCGATTCCATCACCACTTCCGGCGTCATGAAATCAGTGACGGCGCTCTTGTTGCTTTCTCTGTTCAATAGCTTCGAAGTGTATGAAGCTGCTACGACCAAGAAATTGGTCACGGAATCGCCGTCCCAAAAACTCCAAAATGGGACTTTGGGTACTGTCAAGTCAACACCACCACCACGACAACCGCCACCACCACCACATCTCTCTGATGCAAAATCGGTCACTCCACAAAGCATCAAAGCCGTGGTCAAAGGGGACGAATCCAATAAAACTAAAACTGAAATTGTGCAGCAGAAGAGCGACAACACTAAAACGGGTCAAAAACCTGAATTAGCAACAGAAACCGATAGCCTACAAAGAAAATTGACAAACCATGTGTCCTCGAATGCAGCTCAGAATAATGTAAGTTGATTTGTTTGTCAAAGTTTGAAAGATTAGATCATTTTGGAGGTTTCGACTCTGGAAATCATATTTCAATAAAAAATGTGGTAGTCAGTTCATAATTCACTCTCACGTAATGTAAGATGAGAAACTTTACTTCCAAAATAGCCTTGAAAGACCTTTTTTTGTAGGCCTCTGTTTGACAAAGTGTCAACAGAAGAGAAATAGGATGGTAATGTTATTTTAAGTCATTGATTTAAAATTTAGTCTCGATTTTTTTCATAAGTGCCACGCACTTTATCCTTTTGAGGACTTATTTCTATAGTAATTAATTCATGGTTTTTTCAAACATTCATACGTTTATTAAGCAGCCCCATCATTGTTCAGTGTGTCCTGTCAATTTTCTAGAAAAAATTGAAGCATATTTCAAGGATTTCAAGGTTAATTCGTTATTTTTTCAAGAACTCTTCTGATAATCAATTAAAACAATATTTCCACAGAATCTAAACAACTTTCTAGAGAATTTTTAAAAAAAAGTTGTTTTTTGTGGTTATTTTTATAACGAATTTCAAAAATAATTCCAGACTGATAAAAATTGAAGCAGATTTCAAGGATTTCAAGGTTAATTTGTTATAATTTCAAGGACTCTTCTCGCAAACAATTAAAACAATATTTCAAAAGAATCTAAACAATTTTCTAGGGATTTGAAACACAAGTTGTTTTTTGTGGTTATGTTTATAACAAAACGAATTTCAAAAATAATTCCCGATTGATAAAAATTTAAGCATATTTCAAGGATTTCAAGGACTTTTCTCGCAAGCAATTAAAACAAAATATATTTCCAAAAAATCTAAACAATTTTCCAGAGAATTATGCATGAAATTCGCTTTGTTATAAAAATAACCAAAAATTTTGGATATTTTTATAACAAAACGAATTTCATGCATAATTCCCGACTGATAAAAATTCAAGCACATTTCCTGATTTTGAACATTTCCTGACAAATGAACAAAGAAAAACACGTTTTGAACAACGCATAATCTGCTTGACGACGAACTAAACTTAATTCGTGCAATATCCTCATTTGGAAATTTGTGATAACATTTCCAAGCACCAAAAAAATTACCAAAAAATTACTAAAAAAAAAAAAAAATTACGAGCCGGAATAAAATTCCGGTAATGCACAATCGACGTTACATTTTCTGCACTGATTCATAACGCAAATTAAGTCGTACATTTTTTAAAAAAAAAAAAAAAAAACGGTGACATTTCCGTCAGCTTTTAAATGTTAAAAATGATTCAAATTCAGTGAAGTGTTACTGAGCAAATTTTACTACAAACTAAACTCGTATAAAGAGAGAAGAGAGAGAAGAGAAGCTCGGATATGGTATTCGCAAAAATTCGCCAAAAAAAAAAAAAAAAAAACATGTGAGAAGTAAAATTACCTGCTATTCAGCGATGGCTGACCTCTAGGAAGTGCCATTACAGACAAAACTTAAATCGTGCGTACTAGCATCGCACAATGGCAATAAAACCGTAATAATAGAAGGCACAGGAGAAATAAAAGATCTTATATACAAAACAACCTTCATTTGGCAAACGGATTGCATTAAAAATTTGTAAAACGGTTCCCAAGCACAATTCAAATGGGCATCTCAATTGTGTGCATGTTTAAACTGCTTTATGTTAAAACTATCGAGTGCTAATAATTGCCTTAGGCAGAGAAACCTCACTAAAGAAGTTTTACTTTAAAAAAGATCATAAAAAGGGTTAATGAGAAAACCCCTGCTTAACAATGGCAATTAAAGGATCAATTTGCAGCTAATAGAGAGATTGAGCCAACCAACGCCTTAACGTTAACCTTAACGTTAGAGGCGGGAAGGGGGAGCCACGGACTGTACTAACTGAATGTCTCGAGTGCGCTTGCGTGGTTCTTCCCTTCCTGCCTCTAACGTTAACGTTGACGTTAAGGCGTTGGCTGGCTCAATCTCTCTAATATAGTTTCGCTAGTCAATAGAGAGTTTGAGCCATCCAACGTTAACAAAACGATAACCTTAACGTTAGAGGCGGGAAGGGGGAGCCACGGACTGTATTAACTGAACGTGTTGAGCGCGCATGCGTGGTTCTTCCCTTCCCGCCTCTAACGTTAAGGCGTTGGCTGGCTCAATCTCTCTAATATAGTTTCGCTAATCAATAGAGAGTTTGAGCCATCCAACGTTAACGATAACGAGAAACAGCAAAGGCGGCCCAGAATGTCAAGGACTACCCTATGTGAAGTACGGCATTCCAATGCCATTCCGGACTGCCAGCGTTGTTTCTTATTATCGTTATCGTTAACGTTTGCTGGCTCAAATTAGAGAGTTTGAGCCATCCAACGTTAACCAAACGATAACGGTAACGGGAAACAGCAAAGGCGGCCCAGAATGTCAAGGACTACCCTATGTGAAGTATGGCATTCCAATGACATCCCGGACTGCCAGCGTTGTTTCTCGTTATCGTTATCGTTAACGTTTGCTGGCTCAAATTAGAGTTTGAGCCAACCAACGTTAACCAAACGATAACGGTAACGAGAAACAGCGCTGGCGGCCCGGAATGTCAAGGACTACCCTATGCTAAGCATGGCATTCCAATGCCATTCCGGGCGTCCGCGCTGTTTCTCGCTATCGTTATCGTTGGATGGCTCAAACTCTCTGCTCATGGACAAGTTCACCCTTTTTGAAAATGTGTTTGACAAGTAATAGTTAAAAAAATCATCTTCACGTTTTGCAACTTTTCGTAATTATAATTATCTAGGTTATCGTTATCGTTTCGTTATCGTTTGATGGCTCAAACTCTCTGCTCATGGACAAGTTCACCCTGTTTGAAAATGTGTTTGACAAAGAATATTAAAAAATCATCTTCACGTTTTGTAACTTTTCATAATTATCTAAATGACTAGGATTTGTATTCAATTCGTCATCTACAAATTGCGCACAGATTAAAATTTTAAATTATTTAGTGCCACGTTTAGTTAGTTTTGTTGTTGTAAGAGCAAAGCAAACCGTGTGCGTTGCGCTTCTTTAACAAAGTACAGTCGATTCCGCTTAATCTGGACACATCCGGCGGAGGCGTTTTGCCCCGATTAGGCGGCTGCCCAGAAT
>JAUJYV010002782.1:0-11612 GCA_033995625.1 Ophyiulus pilosus | reverse complement strand
ATATTCTGGGCAGCCGCCTAATCGGGGCAAAACGCCTCCGCCGGATGTGTCCAAATTAAGCGGAATCGACTGTATTAACATGACTATGATAGTCTATCAATAGAAGCCCTATTACCCTCGTAACTGCACATCGACCCCGCAAGCCGAAAATGTGCAATTATTGCCTCGATCGTTCAACACGAGGCCGTATCGGCCGATTTGCCGCACGAGGGTTTTTACCGAATTCGTCAGCGGCGCGTGCTTTTCTCTATCTGCACGTTCGCACGAGACGTCTCATTCCGCGTACGGATTATATTCCGATTCGTTTATTTTTGCAATTCGGTCTTGTCGCTAAAATGAGGCGCGTGACAAAATTCGAAATTCATAGAGAAATTTGGAACGCGCAACATTCGAAAAAACGAGGCGCGTGAGGAAATTCGAAATTTATGTAGAAAATTGGAACGCAAAACATTCGAAAAAACGAGGCGCGTGACGAAATTCGAAAACTTATGTGGAAAATTGGAACACCCGACATTCGAAAAAACGAGGCGCGTGATAAAATTTGAAAGATATCTATAGAAATTTGGAACGCAAAATATTCGATAAAACGAGGCGCGTGATGAAATTGGAAATATAGGTAGAAAATTGGAACGCGCGGCATTCAAAAACAACGAAGCGCGTGATACAATTCGAAATTGTATAGAATATTGGAACGAGAAGCATTCGAAAAAACGAGGCGCGTGATGCAATTCGAAATTTGTATAGAATATTAGAACGCAAAACATTCGAAAAAACGAAGCGCGTGATGAAATTCGAAATTTATATTTGAAAATTGGAACACGAAACATTCGAAAAAACGAGGCGCGTGATGAAATTCGAAATATAAATAGAAATTTGGAACGCAAAACATTCGAAAAAAATTAGGCGCGTGATAAAATTCGAAATTTATGTGGAAAATCGGAACACACGATATTCGAAACTGAATAGAGGCACTGCTCCCGCTTTAGCAACCTATTCAGCGTAATTTCCGATCAGTCAAAAAACCGCATCGTGAGAACGAGGCGATTATTAGACAGGCTCAAAAGTCATCCAACGCTAACGATAACGTTAACGAGAAACAGCGCGGGAAGCCCGGAATGTCATTGGAATGCCAAGCTTCGCATATAGGGTAGCTAGTCCTTGACATTCCAGTCCGCCAGTGCTGTTTCTCGTTAACGTTGGATGGCTCAAACTCTCTATTAATGCTCTGTGTAATTTTTGCAACCGTGGAGTATTTAGGCCCACTTAATAGCTCTAAATTGTGTGTAAAATAGGATATAACACTCATTTAAGTGCTTGTAAAACATATGCTGATATGGGGTGTCCAAGGTGTACAACCCATATCAACAATACGCTCGTTTGAGAAGCTATTCATCTGACATATTTCAAGGGTGAGAGCGTCTCCTCCCGAAACGGATCTGGGCTTGACCGAAGCCAATTCAAGATCTCCGTGTATTTCAACATATCGTCTTGTCCATCATGGTCCACAACCTCCTCCACCCTCCACCCTCACTTGTCCCCTCTTACCCCACCCTCCCCATTGTGATATTTCCTGGCCTATTAAACACGTGTACTATGTTCCATTCCGTATCCACTCGTTTGCCCTTCCCGTATTTGACCCCCGGGGTCAGCCAGGTCATCCCCGTATCTCATTGAAAATGGCAATTCAATTATATAAACTGCTTGTTTCACACATCTCTTATATTAATGACTCTTAACGCTTGGTTTATCATATATATGGCCGTTGTAATTAAGATGGGGGATCACGTGGAACATCGGGGGGAGGAGGAGGGGGGAAAGGGGGGAGGGGGTAAAAGAAACGTGTACGAGTCGTGTATACAAAACGCGAATAATGGAAAGTGCATTATTTGGGATGCCGCGATATGCTTGAGAATATCGCTTAACGAGGGTCAAGACGCCGTTTAAGCAAAACGGAAATTGACGCGGGGGGTCGCTGCTGACGTGACCTCGCGTCGTCGCATACTACCACTATGGAGCGGAAGTATTTTATAAATGTACCTTAAAATGTGGATGGGCCGGTTTTTGGGGCTTTTTTGAATTCTGAAGTGTTCGAAAACTAGGACCTGAAAAGGGATATTCCCATCCATATCTGGCCCAAATTTACTCTCACTGACTCAAAGATACCCCTCAATGGCCCAAAGTTACCCCTTAATTGCCCAAATTTTTCCTCACAGGCCCAAAGAAATCCTTCACTGGCTCAAAGTTAATCCCCCCTCCCCCCCCCCCCCCCAATGACCTAAGTTACCCCTCAATTGCCCAACATTATCCTCACTGGCCCATAGTTACCACCCAATGGCCCATAGTTACCACCCAATGGCCCAAATTTACCACCAAATGACCCAAAGTTATCCCCACTGCCCCAAAGCCCCAAAGTTATCCTCACTGGCCCAAAGTTACCTCCCCAATGACCTAAAGTTACCCCTCAATGGCCCAACATTATCCTCACTGGCCCATAGTTACCACTCAATGGCCCAAAATTATCTTCACTGGCCCAAAGTAACCCCTCAATGGCCAAAAGAAATCCCTCATTGGCCACGCATGCGCAGTCATGACGTTCAATTAGTTCATTGGTTAGTTCAAGTCCGTGGCTCCTCCCTTCCCGCCTCTAACGTTAATGTTATCGTTTCGTTAACGTTGGATGGCTCAAACTCTCTATTAGCTCTCTATTAGAGAGTTTGAGCCAGCCAACGCCTTAACGTTAAAGGCGGGAAGGGAAGAACCACGCATGCGCACTCATAACGTTCAGTTAGTTCACTGGGTAGTTCAGTCAGTGGATCCTCCCTTCCAGTCTTTAACGTTAAGGTTAACGTTAAGGCGTTGGCTGGCTCAAACTCTAATTTCCTCTTTCAGGAAAAATGGGATTTAAGGGCGAGGTAAGGTTGCAGGGAGTGGTGTAAGGACTTGAGGTGTGTCCACTAGTGAGAGCCGCTCTCGAGAGTATCTCGCCAGAATTCTGTCTCTCGTGGAAACGTGACTTAAAGGTGCATTTGAGATTAACTCTCTTGATTTACTTTCGATTGCTACTCTGAGATGTGTGTCCACTAGTGAGAGCTGCTCTCGAGAGTATCTCGCCAGAATTCTGTCTCTCGTGGAAGCGTGACTTAAAGGTGCATCTGAGATTAACTCTCTTGATTTACTTTCGATGGCTACTCTGAAATCTGTGTCCATTAGTGAGAGCTACTCTCGAGAGAATATCGCCAGAATTCTGTCTCTCGTGGAAACGTGACTTAAAGTTCCATTTGAGATTAACTCTCGTGATGAAGTGTACTCTCCACATTCATCGCAGCTCTGCTTTGCGCCTCAGTATGTGCTTAGCCTTATTCTAACCTTATTCTAAACCTTATTTTAAGTTTACCCATCAAAAACATATAAAGCCAGAGCAACACCTCACTTACTGAAATTGTTATCTCAAAGGATTTCCTTTATTGTTATTTGCGTAGTTCTTACGGTTCTTACTCGGTTTATCTCAAAGGATTTCCTTTATTGTTACTCTCGTATTTAGGCCGTGTGTATAGGCTTTTTTTTTACTTCGTGAATATCATTAGGGTACAGGGGAATAAAACTTCATCTAAAACAACGAGTATAAACTTCAGAATGTAGCCGAAGAATTTGTCAGTAATCCAGTTTCTGGTTTAGATGCTCCTTTACTGTATACAGTATAAGTATGCAGAAATATAGCCAGTCCCATTTCCATATTCAATTATTCATAATTAGAACTTTGAAAGGAAATGAAGGGCTTTTGTGAATTATTAATAATATAGGAAGGAAGGAAGAGTTAAAGAGTATCAAGACAAATCAATATTGAATTCAAATCTCTAGGTCTACATCTTTCTTTTTATATATAATGGTTTAACGATCGATAAAATTCAAGTTAATATAGTCATCAAATTCAAATATTACACGTGATTCTCAGATAATTTTCAGTAATTCTCAGAAATCATATCAACTATAATTTAAAATATTTCCAAATTTTCAGAAATGTTCATACAATTAGTTATTAAGAGCTAGGGTTCAAAGGACTAATAAACAATATTGGAAAATTCTTCAAACACCTAAATTTCACTGTATTGTTGCCAAAAATCGATCAAAATCCTAAAATGATATAATATTTAGTTGTTTTTGTATCGTTTGTGATTCGTAGAATGGCGGCATTTTCAATAAGGCGTTTACAAATGTGCAAAAAACTAGTCATTCACAAAAAAAAAATCATATGGATTACATACAGGTCGATTTTAGTCTGTATAAAAATTGCCACTGTCAGCTGACTTTCCACAACGCTGATCTGAAACTGATGGATGCACAATTTATTTTTACTAAAAATACAGCTTGAACACACAAGCATTGACCGAAAACTAAGAAAATGAGGCGAAATATGCGCATACGAAATTCTGGAAGAAGACCAATTTTGCGACATAATGTGAAAGTGAAGCCATTTTTTAAGGAAATGTGGCTTTTTTTAATCTATAAGATTTTGTTATAGCTTTATTTTGGATTTATATGCCTAATATATATACAGGAGGGATGGAAATTCTTTTTCAATGACTACACTTGTTGAGAATTTTGGCGAGCGAAGCTGGCGATGATACATCATGGCTTTTCGTGAAACTGTGATTCATAAATTTGGTTAAATGGCGGAAAAGATCACCATCACCGTTATTTGAGCTCAAACTTCAACGATACGACATACCAAAAATAAATATTTTTTACTGCAAAATAAACTATTATGCAAAAATGTATGCTTTCATTTTAAACTTTATATTCCATCTTAGGGGTTATTCAAAAAGGACGTCCTCAAGAGGGGGTTAGGGGGGTTATGCTGGCATGTGGACATCATTTGGACAGGGGGAAGGAGGGAAAAAGCCATTATGGACGTCCACTAATCATGGTATTTTTCGGTTTTTGTTTGTTTTCATGTTCAGTTAAGTTTTAAACATCAGAGAAAGGGGAAAGGGACACCTGAGGAAATGTGTCCCCACTCCCAAATGATATTTTAATTTTTGAAACCTCGAGAAAGTCGGGTATTATGCCTAAATTTGTGTTAAACACCAATTTTAAACACCGTTAATCAGAAAAATAGGGAAAAATGTCGTGGAATTGGCAACGAGACGGATGCTTGGAAATTTATGTCCCAACACATTTTCTGGACACACTACTTAAAAAAAATTAAGGACGTCTATGACGACAGGGGGTGTGTCTGGGTCAAAATGAGCACAGTGTGGACAGTCTGGGGGGGGGGGGGGGAGCGTTCAATTTTTGAAGGAATTTCGGGGACATCCTTTTTGAATGGCCCCTGATGTCAAGCCTGCATATTGTGCATACTATGTTGCAATATGTAGTTTGTCATCAAAAGATGTTTTTTGCCGATAGAAAATCAAGAATTACGATTGTTATTATTTGGTTTTTCCTTTTATTCACAGAGTAAATATTTGCAGTTGAGTGCAATTTAATTTATCACTGTTGGATCTCATGAATTTTAAAGCTATTGTTTGGCTGAATTCGATTAACTTTCTTAACTAAACATCCTATTGAGAATGGTATTTTGAAGGGTAATTTAAAATACATCGACATGAGCCAATCTGAGACTAGTGTGCGAGGCAAAACAGTAAAACCTCTAACCACACTATTTTGAGAGTGAGAAAAGTAAAGTTAAACTTGATCGGTAGACAACATGTAATTAACTGATTTAGATTTTCAGATCTGTATCACTTAAGCATACAGTATATCGTGGTAATCTACGTGGTACCTTAATTAAATTTTGTTTTAATTTAGTTCAACGTCTTATTCAAAACAAACAAAGTTAATATTATAAGGTTCATAAAAAATAATGCCTCGTTTAATGGTTTCCTGAAGATATTTAACATTACGAATATTTTCAAGTTTCCAAATCGGTATAATAAAAATCCAATCATAATTAAGGATTCATCATGCATGCTAAGCACAAATTATTAATGAAACTTTCAAACTTTAGGCATATATTCTGTACCAAAATCAACCAAAAGCAAGGGGTTCCTTGTCAAATCTTAGAGGAAGTGCCGAAAAGCAAGGGGTTCCTTGTCAAATCTAAGAGGAAGTGCCGAAAAGCAAGGGGTTCCTTGTCAAATCTCCGAGGAAGTGCCGAAAAGCAAGGGATTCCTCGTCAAATCTAAGAGGAAGTGCTGAAAAGCAAGGGATTCCTTGTCAAATCTCAGAGGAAGTGCCGAAAAGCAAGGGGTTCCTTGTCAAATCTCAGAGGGAGTGCTGAAAAGCAAGGGATTCCTTGTCAAATCTAAGCGGAAGTGCTGAAAAGCAAGGGATTCCTTGTCAAATCTTAGAGGAAGTGCTGGAAAGCAAGGGGTTCCTTGTTAAATCTCAGAGGATGTGTCGAAAAGCAAGGGATTCCTTGTCAAATCGCAGAGAAAGTGCTGAAAAGCAAGGGGTTCCTTGTCAAATCTAAGCGGAAGTGCTGAAAAGCAAGGGATTCCATGTCAAATCTCAGAGGAAGTGCCGAAAAGCAAGGGGTTCCTTGTAAGATCTCAGAGGAAGTGTCGAAAAGCAAGGGGTTCCTTGTCAAATCTAAGCGGAAGTGCTGAAAAGCAAGGGATTCCATGTCAAATCTCAGAGGAAGTGCCGAAAAGCAAGGGGTTCCTTGTCAAATCTCAAAGGGATTAAATATTAGTGGGTATACAGGTTGGAATGGCTCATAATTGATAATGCATGACGTTCACGTTGCTTCGTTAATTTGTAACGCTTTAAACCTGCATTAGTTTTACTGCCTTCCTATTATCGATCGTGTAAAACTAGTTAGTAACTACACATACGAGTATTTCGCTTCCAGCATGTAATATGACACAGCATGTAATTTTAATTTTTTTTTAACAATTCAATTTAGCTACATGTCTTATTTACTAAATTTTTACTTATACGATTTTCAAGCTTTAACACTTTTTTTTCGATTTCCATCGTTTTATAGTTCAGCTTTCCTCGTACGTTTTTTCCCCAACCGGTTTATATAATATTTTAATTTCATTTAGGATAAGTTATCTCCAATTTTTTTTCTGCGGTGTTAAGTCAATGTGGATGTAATTTCCGTTCCTCTTTACCAATTCGTATAGATTGTCATTAAGCCTATCATTGCAAACTATATTATCGATTATTTTCCATTGCTTGCTTCTAGTGAACGTTTTCGGTTAATTTTCAATAGCGTAATTGTAGCTCATTTCGATACCGATTTTTTTTATCAAATTTCCCAAGGGCACAAATCCACGAAAGAGTTGCAAATATCTAGTGCTAACAAACGTTTCTTATTTTTTTGTGGTTGTGTATAGATTCGAGTGTGTATAACGCTGACTGCACTTATTCAAATATGCTAATGAGCACAAGTCGCTTATTTCAATTGAATAAATTCGCAATACTGATATGATTACTACTGAACTGGAATTCACTAAATGACGAGAGGAAGATTCGTTGGCAAATACATGACGACGATTAGTCGCACCATTTTCTTATTAGCGAAAAATATAATTGCACTACAAGTTCAAATTTCACATGTAGAATACATGATGTGTGCGGACTGGGTGGAAAAATATGTTAAGTGGCAACTACCAAATAAAGTTATAATTGAATAAAATTATCTAAAAATAGATAAGTGGGAAAACGGTGAAGCTACTAAAAAGGCATTAACAGATACCGGTAGCAAAGTGGAATCAGAAATGTTGGATGTTTGTGCCCTAAAAGTAAATTTTACAGTGTAGTCTCTAGACTAGATAAAATATTTCATCATTTGGTAATCACATAATTTAAACCTTTAAAACTATATTTTCTTTTCTAATTCCTTTGAAAATCCCAGCGCCATCTATGTTGCATTTTATGTAACAACTGCAAACAGTGGCAGACTGGCCAGGACGCCAGCTTGCCCGACTACAAGTGGGACCCTGATGAAGCTGGGACCCTTGTCTATTACACGATATGTTAAAAATGTCCATGAACTGATGGTAGGTTATTAGAGAGATTGAGCCAGTCAACGCCTCAACATTAACCTTAACGTTAGAGGCGGGAAGGAAGGAGCCACGGACTGAACTACCCAATGAAATAACTGAACGTCATGAGGACGCATGCGTGGTTCTTCCCTTATCGCCTCTAACGTTAAGGCGTTGGCTGGTTCAATCTCTATTTTTAAAACCAGTCCTCCGCTGACTGAAACATTAATCATACATTTGGATTTTGTAAAATCTACATATAATAAACATTTATTTTCTGCTTTCGTAAAATGTCACCACGATGATGAAAACAATTTTTAATATTAGCAAGCCTAAACTTTTTAGCATGGAAGTTAAGAGAATCCAATTTCCTGAAACCTTATAGCTTCTCAATAAGGAGAATCAACTCCTGCTACAAAAAAAAAATGTGCTTTCAACACAATCAATAAACTGCGATGTTTAGTTCGTCACAAGCGCGATTAGTGTCCCTACAAGCTATAGTTGCTTCAATTCCAGTTCCAGTGGACAATTTGGCAAAAAAAAAAAAAAAAAAATCCAGGGCTCATCACTGCGTTTTCGAGGGCACAAATAAATGTATGTAACCCTCACGTGTTTTTTTTTTTTGGTTTCTTTTGCTCCTCCACTGAAGATCTCAAATTAGTTTAAAAGCTTTAAGGGCCGAGAAAAACCCTGATTGCTTTTGGCTTGAGCCAAAAGTAATCCGTTCTTCCTTGCAGAAAAGTCCAAGCCTTTTTTATATTTGACTGTAACGACAAAAAAATGTTAAGAGGAGAAATAGCAAATTATGTCAACAGCATATCAAAGAGCTTACCTAAGTTCAGAAAAAAGGCATCGAAATCTAGTTACAGAAGCAATTATCCGAATTGAAAAATCATAAAACAAACTATTCTTCTCCAAAAGACCTTTGTGTGCAGCTATATTTCCTATTTTTAATTTTATTTGGTTATTCATTGAGAAATATAGAGAAAACCAATATATGTTAAGGATACTGTACTTTATAAAAACAAGATTGTAATACAATATTTATTTGCTTATATGCATTAGCAAAGATTTACAGTTATTGTAAAAATGTTCCCTTTCAAACAAACTATTTTAAACACGAAGCAAATTTTAAAAAATAAATCTTAATTGAAAATATGTTGACATTTCTTCACAAATTTTGTAATAGCCTTATTTCAAATAACCGTATTTAATAAATCAAACAACCTTTTAATATTTATGAATGGAGCTGTATACAAAATATGTACATGCATGTTTAACAGAGTTGGACATATTGTATTCATGAGTACAGGAGTATTGATTACGATTGAAGTGGGATCGTACTCTAAAGTACAAGTAGAGTACACGTAATCAGTAATCGTATGAAACGAGTAAACACATTTTGGTAAATATGTACTCGAGATTCATATATTAGCTTTTAGAATGAACCTCATTTCAAGGTACTCGTTTTCGTTACTCAAATTACTCAATTACTTAAAAGGATTTGTATCATACTCGATTACTACATTGGTACTCGCGTAATCACCCATTGTGAATACACTTTTGTAATCGAGTGCATTGTACTCGTTGTTTTGAGTACATTTGCATTCAAATTACTCATTGTATTCAAATTACTCTTTATATTCTGTATTCTTTTACTCGTTACTCAAATTCATCCAATGTACTCATTCAATTACTCGTACTGCCCAACACTAATCTATCTACATTAATTTTACTGCAAAAATCGATTGGAAATTTGAATAATATAGTATGAGATATAGCGATATACTATATTAATAACCTACCCTTGATATTTATATCAAGTCTTAAGGTTTTTGTTTTAAATTTTCATTAATTATTCAAACAAAAATACTAATAGTGATATAATTAGCATGATTCTACATTTAATTTTTTTTCATTTATGAATATTTTGGTTTCTTAAAAACAACGTGAAGGCTTTAAATATTTAATCTGTAGCAACTTCGAGTATCTGATTATGAGTGTGCAAGTATGTTAAGAGTGCTGATATTTATAAACAAAGTAAGATTTCCAATATTTGATGTCAAAACAAGATTAATCAAAAACATAATTAAGATAAACAACCACGTGATCTTCGAATAACATGTTTACTATTTCGTCATGTTGGGTTTAACAAATGGTTGATTTTCGAAATATCGACTAATTGGATAGCAGATTGAAAAATATCGTAGGATGAAACACTTAAGAAAACATGATTCCTCGTAAATAAATCTTATTGCCTCAAAAGAGCCCTCACTAATACTCCAGGATGCCACCCTCGAGTGCTGCAATATTTGCAATATTAGAGACATTTAACCACTTAGATTTCACGTTGACTAAATTGACATCACTGTTGTTGGTTTTTTTGGGGTTTTTTCGAAATGCACATGTGCCGGATAACGTGAATGGGATTATGGGTAAAGGGGAACCACAACGTGAAGTACTGTTTCAGGGTCTAAAAAGCTGCACGGCGGTGGCAAATTTAAATCTAACGGCGCTCCTCCTAAATACCGCCCGTTCAGGTTACTTATCACGTGACCGGTAGACGGAGCCCTGAAGTCAACGTTGCCTGCTAAATTCACTAGAAAAATGTAGCAAACTCCAACCGTTCATTATTACCGTTACGGAAGGGAGGAGCCACAGACTGAACTAACTGAACGACATGAGTGCGCATGATGCTCAGTTAGTTCATTGGTAGTTCAGTCTGTGGCTCCTCCCTTCCGTAACGGTAATAATGAACGGTTGGAGTTTGCTAAATTTCCCTATTATAACGGGGAATTTTACCTTTGGTCAACACATGCGTCAACGTATAAGGCAAGTAGAACGACGTTAGGTGGCTAAATGTCTATTTCTGGTCTTGAACTTTCAATTTTAGAAGTGAAATGTGGGTGCCAGAATAAGAAACACCTTCGACTAGTCCGTGATTTAAGATTATAAAGGCAATCTTTAGCAGAACTTGAGAAAGCCTCTGAATCAGCTATTGTCATTGGACAGTAGGATTATCCTGATGAGGCTTACAGTAGAATTCCCTGGTGAAAAAGTGGACGACCTAAACACTAAGTGCAACTGACAATAGACTAATTTGTATTTCAGGCGGATGGAGTGGAACTGACTAGTATTCCCCAAAGAACTAATGGAGGTTTCTTGGACAGACGTAGACAGATGACAGAAATGACCATCCAAGATTTATCCTGTGCTGACTAAGAAGGATCTGCGAAGCTCGATTTACAATGTTCCCTCGTCGACACACATGGGCCATACATGCACTTCTATTGACCAATTTCTATGGTCAAATTTCTGATCTAAACATATCTGGATACATCCATAAATGTCCATTACATTTTTCCACCCTAAGAAAAGCTGCTTTGACGATTTTTATCATGCAACAACCAACACAAATGCATTCCATCCCTTTATTTCTTGGTGTTCGCAATATTTTGTCCAACCCTTGTATAAACAGTTAGCTCAAATGTTATTCTTGTTGTAACATTGCAGTAATTTCACAGAATTGCTAAATTTGCAAACAATGTTGCGATATTAAGGGGCCATTCCAAAAGGACGTCCACAAGAGGGGGTGGGGGGAAGTATGCTGGACAGGAG
>JAUJYV010002781.1:0-11612 GCA_033995625.1 Ophyiulus pilosus | reverse complement strand
GTAATCTGATTATATTTTTTATAATTGGGCTACAAAATTTGCACCATAGGAAATGGTGCAGTTTAGGTTCCCCTTAACAGTTTGTTTATACGTTTGTTTGTAACCATAAACGGTTTTTGCCCAAGGTAATCCAAATAGACCCTTTTCCCGATTCATTCTCTCGTCATTCCATGTTGTATTCCCCCCGTTAAGTTTCAAGTGTATTTTATTTCTGTTAACGTAGTTTATGTTCGCAGGGCCCAATACTTGTTCGTCCTAAACTTCTTCACAGGGTTTTTAGTTTTTTGTTATCGTAAAGTTTTCATCGGAACATTCATCTAAACTACTCGCTCATGCAAGAGGCCTTGAGATGCCAACTTTGTATTGCAGTCTTACGAAATGCTGATCTCGAATGAATCCTCGTAAGAGGGTCAAAAGCGTTCTTGAAACAAGACTGGCACGATCTTGCTTTCTCCCACTTTTAAGTTATGTCGGTTACTGGTGCAAGTTCGATTCATGTGGATCCTAAGAAAGTTTCCGTCATCATTTTTCTACAAGCTGAGAGTTTTAAAAAACTGACGATTTTTGTAACAAAAAACGTTAGGCTGAATTAAGCAAAAACTTCTGAAGTTTAAAATCTCACCATCTGATGAAATTCGCTTTACGGTCTCGTATAAAGCGCTTCTGGATGTCAGTTTTGACAGTATTACACTCCTGATCTTGAAATGTGAAATCGAATTTTGGATTCAGTAACTTCGGTTAAATTCATACGATATGAATTTTCGAATTATTGTAGATTTTCTGTATTCTACAAATTGATGACCTCGTATTGTGCTGAAATTTGACTCGATAAGCACAAATTATTACACTTTTTATTATACGACAGCATCACTAGTGATGCTAAGCAAACATTTCTATTCTAGAACGTTATAATCGCCGAATAGATATTATCGAAGGTTTTGAACTTCGCTAATCCAATTTAAAATTCATTTTTCTTCACATTTACAGGTTACATTCACGAGTGACATGCCGGCATAAATTCTGGCAAACGTTTAATTAGAATTAATATATTTAAGGAATGATTTGGGAAAATTATGCCATTATTGACAATTTTCTCTTGTTTCCTTGGATTTTTTTTTTTTTTTGTCCCATCATATTTTAGGTTTTTTCACTTCTATAATAAATTACCAAAATAATACAAATCCAAAAACTAATCCAACTGCCGAGTGAGCAGCGTCCCACAATGTATGTGCGCGCATACTTAAAGTGAACTAAACTTTTCTACTAAAGGGTTTAGGTTCGATGGCTAAGATTTCACCCAAGTTGAAATAAATTTTAGCTAAAATTTCATTTTGGCTGAATTTTCACTTAAGATTTTGTCAAAGTGGATTTTGCTTTTAGCAAAAATTTCATCCAAGTTGAAATGGATTTTTAAAAATAAAAAAAATGAATGGCTGCTGGATATACTAAGGTAATCGTAAAGCGCTGTTCAGGTTAGATTAATTAGTTGCTTTCGATCAAATTAGTCAAGAGATTATAAATAAACCTATCCGCTGCCGATTGCATTTTGAAAACATTATTCGAGGGAAATATTTATTTACACCGTGTTTATCAATCGTTTATCAGCTGGCATGTGATGCAGTCTGCAGTATTATTTAATGATAATTATGACGTACAGATTTGCGGTTGATTTGCAATCATGTTTTCTTATTAATTATTTATACTGAATGTGTTACTAATGAATTTAGGGATAACGTCATGCTGATTATCGAATAGCATTTATTACAATGGGTATCAGGATTGGTCGACTCCAAACCATCTGCTTAGTTTGGATGAAAAGCTGCTATGCTTTCGAACGATTGATTACGAGATATCATTTGTGGAAAATTGCATAATTCTTTTTGTGGTTTACAAAAGAAAAACTGCATAAATGCACTATCATCTAAAAGCAATGCTGAAATAAATTGTAATTCAGTTTTGCTCCCTAGTTTTGTTTCTTTTCAAGAGATGGCGCTGCATTCCTAGGGAAGTCAATGACACGCAGCGCCATCTCTGGACGAGATATTAAAACTACCGAGCAGTGTATCTCAATCCAATTTATTCTGATTTGTAATACGTGCTAATTATTGCTAATTAATGACTAGTTTCAGCCAAGATTTTTTGTTTCTCTAATATTTACCACTTCTATTTATTTATATGCATATTTAAAGCAGAAAAACTACCATTGTTTATACTGTTTATCTCCCTAACGTGACCCGAAGTGGAAATTTGTTTTATCCCATCTAGAATAAATAATTAATTCTAAATTTTGGGACCTGATATTATTGTTGAATTTTAAATTTAACTTTCAATGAAAATATTACTTCCCAATATATAAGAAATCCAACAATTTGTGTATTTTGTTTCCTAATTTTTTAGTAATACTTAAATGTGATGCTTTTTGTTTGTTATACTTTAATATTTCTTTAAAATTTTAGGTTTAAGGGCTTTAGAACCAATGGTTCATAGTTTCATACTTCACATGTCTGCAGATTTAAACCTTAAAAGGGCAAATTTGAAGAAACTGAAGTTGAAATCTTTCTGATGATAATTTCTTGCCATTAAAACCATTGTGAGACCAACACAATTAAAACACGAAAATAGAAACATGTTTGCGATATGTGGTTGCTAACCAGTTTTCTGCAAACAAGTTTCAGCAAATTTTTGGCCATAAAAACTTGTTTCCATGAAACATTTCGGTGTTCGCTCAAGAGGTAGTGCTGATCAAAGGAAACATGTTTGCCTGTATACCATGACGTAGAGCACTGACCCAATTTGCCCCACATGCTTTCTAGAGCAGACGCCAGTTTTTGGCCATTCATGAACAGCAAACATTTCCTCCATTTCGAAATGCTTTTTTGATGTGGACAACTACATTTATGGAAATATGTTCACGAAACCTCGTTTCGACAAATTGGTTTGCATAAACACTGTTTCTGTTTCTTGTTTCAAGTGTGTACTAAGCAGTGATAACAACGAAAATAAAATTGAAATTGTTCTAGGACAAATAAATGCCCAAACCTAACCTAAACTAACCTTTTATGATAGTGAATTACAAGTTGGGCTTTTGTCCAGATACAACTCTATTGTCATTTTCGCTTTGTTCAAATGTAAAATTTGATTAAAAAGTGTAAAAGTGAACCTTTATGACTTTTAAAAATGGTTAGTTGTCACTTCTTCATATCCTTAAGAACGGCCATTAAACTGTAAGCGCTACAAAATAGAATAGCTAGGGCTCGTTAATGATTATATCGATTCAAGGCAATGTGAGCTAAAAACTATTTCAAACTCCACTGGTGTCATTTACCTGTCAGCAAAGCTTAGTGACCTCTCTAACTAAAGGCGGTGAAGAGGTTATTGCATTATTTCAAAGGTTTCCTAAAAAGTCCTAAATGCTTTCTTATTAATTGCATTTTGTTATTTCAAGATGTGTGAAGGGGAAATGCATTGTATGTGTGTGTGTGTGAATTTTAACTGCAGAAATGCTCAGTTTTTCAAACCAATTACTATCAGGTATTTAGAAAATTATTTACTGATTAATTTAAGCGAGTGCCTTGATTTCTGCACGTCTACAATGGAGCCAGGTTCAGTGCCGACATCTTTGAATTTTTGCAATTTGAAAATTCCATTCTCTCTGTAGTATAATACTGTAACCGAATTCGGATTTCACGAATATAAAAATCAACAACATTTATAATGACAATAGTTTCTTATTTCAAACTTCTGTTTTTTTTTTTGTTTTTTTTGCATTTGTTAACAGGGAAAAATGTAGACTCGATGGACTGACACAACTGCTTCGTTATATCCGGATTTGATTGCCACAGATATAGAAAACATACTAATCATGGTAAGAACTTAAATCTTTTTCCAAACCTTATGGCCATATATGCACATGACTGATTTTTGGAGGGGCCATTCAAAAAGGACGTCCTCAGGAGGGGGTGGGGGTCTAAACCAGTATGGACATCCACTAATGATGGTATTTTTTAGTTTTTTGGTTTTTCTGTTTTATTAAGTTTTAAAGATCAGTGAAAGGGGATAGGGACACCAGAAGAAATGTGTCACAAGTCCCAAATGTACTTTAATTTTTAAAACCTTGGGAAAATTAGGTTTTATGCTGGAATTTCCCTTCGAGCTCAGAAAATTTCTGTTAATCAGAAAAATAGGGGGAAATGTCTTGGAATTAGCAGCGAGATTGGGGCTTGAGAATTTACAGGATGGGCCTTAACACATTTTCTGGACACCCTACTTTTCAAAAGAAAATTAAGGACGTCTATCAGAGGGAGGGGGTCTGGACTAAAATGGACACCATCTGTACAAGAAGTAGGAAGGGGTATTATGTCAAACTTTGCGTTAAACATGAATTTTATGCTGGAATTTCCCTTCGAAGTCAGGAAATTTCCTTTAATCAGAAAAATCTGGAAAAATTTCGTGGAATTGACAGCGAGATGGGTGCTTTGAAATTTATAGGATGGGCCTTTGTATGTTTCAACAAATTTTCTGCACACCCTACTTTTCAAAACAATTAAGAACGTTTATGAGTGGGTAAGGACAGGGTCAGGGCCAAATGGACACTGTGTGGTCCGTCAATTTTTGACGGAATTTCGGGGACGTCCTTTTTCAATGGCCCCTAAGATCGTTATGTCATCACTGCGACTTCGTAATAAGCAGGAATTTCCCTTGCCTAAGTTTTATTTCGTTATAACCGGTTTCATCTGTAATTAGTGATTCCCGTTCAGTGACGGGGACCATTACTTTACACTTTCCTGCAATTGATCACCTAGCGAACAAATGTTGCTTGTTTATTAATATCTCTTCAAGTGCCTGACAGTGTGGGTGATACTTTAGCTTATTTTATGAAATGGATCTGCCTATAGTTTGTAACTACAAACACGTGAGCTCATTATCACATTAAAAAAAAACTTAATTGCTCTTTTGAAACCGTGTGGGGTGAAGTTTTCCTACGAGTGTCGAACCATTGTCTTATCAAGGGTTGTGATAAGCACATATGGTGACCTCACCCAAGGTGCTCGCATCTGATATCCAAAATATCATGTAGTTTTTTTCTGGCAACTTCTTGCCTGGCAACAATACGTACGTGCTAATTTATGTACTCGGAAACAATGACCACGGTTTTCACTTTTTTTAAAGAGAAATTTCGATTTTTGAAACTCAAGTTAGTAAATTAAAAGATATAAAGAGTATTTCTAAATTCAATGATGCAAGATACGCAAATAAAATTAAAAATGCAAATAAATTATTGCCTGGCAACGTGATAATTTATGTACTCGGAAATAATGACCACGTTTTTCACTTTTTTTAAAAGAGAAATTTCGATTTTCGAAACGAAGTTAGTAAATTAAAAGATATAAAGAATATTTCTAAATTCAATGATGCAACTTTTTTCTTGAAAACAATACGTGCGTGATAATTTATGTACTCGGAAAGAATGACCACGTTTTTCACTTTTTTTTAAGAGAAATTTCGAAATTTCGATAAATTAAAACATATAAAAAATATTTCAAAATTCAACGATGATTTGGAAGAAAAATAAATAAAAATACCTGTTTATGAATTATTCTTGGCAAGTGATTTAATGTGTGTTAAGGCCCTATATATGGAGGATAGATATTGGTGATATTGGATCCCATCCCCCAAAATCTAAAATATTTTACAAATTTCATTTTATCACTTTCTAATCTTGCAACCAAATTCAGAAACGAACATAAGACAATTTTTTTGTTGATTTTTCTGCAATTATAGTGCGATTTTTCTTAGGTAATTTTTTTTTTTGTATTAAAAGTACGATTTTTACGGTTTAAAAGTGAGATTTTTCTGTTTTAGAAATGTACTTTTTCTGCACTAAAAGTGAGACATTTTTTATACACTAGAAATGCAATGAAAATTTTTAGGTATCATACTAGTTAAATTGTAGTATCCAGCAGGTATCAAGGTATTCTTTTTGTATATTTGAGGTATAAAAATTGATACCTTCGAAAAAGAAACCTTGCATGATTTCCTTTAGGTTTTTTTTTAGTCATTAAAAGGTTTCTTTTTTAAGTATCAAAAAAGTATCAAAAAAAAGTATCAAAACAGTACTAAGATACCTACCAAAATACCATTCAATGACATATTTGATCAGAAAATGACGTTTTGGTGGCCAAAAAATGACATCATCAGGATCAATAAATGACATAAAATTGCATCATTGTAAATTTGGGGGTGAAAGCCAAAATTGCAATAAGAAAATTACGTCTTTCCCCCTTTTCTCCCCAAATGACGTCATGAAGGTTTCAACTGTATACCTAAAGGTTACCAAAATGAAACGTTCTTAGGTTTCACTGTGATACCTACAGGAGGTATCTTTTGCACACGATCAGACTTTAAAGATACCTGCATTTTATACTTATATTATACCCCAAAAATACCTTTATTGAAACTTTTATGAAACTTTATTGATACTTCAATTTTTTTGTAAGGGAGGTTATGTTCGGTTTGGGCTTTTTTGCGAGCAATGCATTTTCTAGCATGACCTTTTGATATTTCATATATAAAGTTTCATGTTGGGTGCTTAGTTGTTTAATTGCAAAATCCGGTATCAAATGTTCATTTTTGGTCATATTATCCAGTTGTTACAGAGTTAAAGCACGTACTCGGATTGCTCTTTCACCCAATCGATTGTTTATATTATTGTGAACATGATGATTAATTCCCAGGTACGCCGCTAAAGGTTAATATTTTCTCCTTGCCACTATCACGGAGGTCCTGTTTACAACATTCGCACGTATCTATACTTCACTTTTGCATCAAATGTCTGATACGATAATTATAGAAATTACCTGTTTCCATGTGAAAGTTTTGTACAGCTTACAACATTCTAAATGTTGTAATACAGTACAATGTGCATATAAAAAATGGATCATCAACCTGAAAGCAATGGTTCAATTGACAGGATCAAAAATACAGTATATTAACCTCTTTTTACGTGTATAACTCTTCTGAATTTTAAATTTAACCCGGTCAAGTATGGATCTATTTGACCTGGATAATGTTTGACCCTTTCGCTTATCTTATGCTAGTTTAAGCTAGTTTAATTGAAATGTCGATTGAGGGTGTCGACTTCGAATCTTCTAAATTAAACTTAAGTTTATACTTACATTCAAGTTTTTAATTTAATGAACTTAATCAGTGGCGGACTTAAGGGAAAAAAGGTACAGGGGGCAAAGCATCTTTCAGGGCGCATCTTATGGCAGGGCAGAACTGATATAAGGTCCAGGTCAAATAAGATAGTAGGGCACTGTAGGGCCCTCCCAGCCAACCATACAATTTCACTTTAAATGGAGACACGTGCTGAATTCTTAAAAAAGTTCAATATGAAAATCGCAGTTTTTGCACCTAGTGCAGAAAATGTTGCACTTTTACTGATAAAAGCTTGCATTTTTCAGAAATAAAAACTGCACTTGCAGAAAATGGTTCAATTTTTAGTCATATAAACTGTAATTTAGTGCAGAAAATGGTTCAATTTTTAGTCATATAAACTGTAATTTAATGCAGAAAATTTCCATTTTTCAGAAATAAATACTGCACTAAAAGTGCAGAGAATTTGTACTTTTGTTACTGATAAATTGGATTTTTCGAGCCTAAATACTGCATTTTTAGTGTAGAAAATGTTACACTTTTGCTGATGAAAAGTTGCATTTTTCAGAAAAACTGCAAAAAATTAGCATTTTTCAGGCATAGAAACTGTTCTTTTAGTGCAGAAAATGTGCACGTTTATTGGAGAAAAATTGCATTTATAGGACAATGATGCAGTATTAAGTGGAATAAACTTGTGGTATACATTCCACTATAATGATGACCACATGATTCTGGCCACCTCAGGCACCCATATGTTGTACCATGCATTTCCAAAAAAATTAAAGTAGTGACAATAGTCACAATGCAGATGTTACCAGACTAATTTTCCCCCATTGGTAATTAGCAAGCATGTGTGATCTATATGCATTATCAGAAGCCAAGGGTGACCAATAGGTCAGTAACTGAAAATAAGTGGTTGATATGCCCAATTTTGCAACAAAGAAGATTTCAAACTATATTTTTCAACCATACAAATTACATTTTTACATAAGAAAAATTGCGTTTTTACCTTAAAAATCGCACT
Source organism: Ophyiulus pilosus (assembly GCA_033995625.1). Taxonomy (NCBI): domain Eukaryota; kingdom Metazoa; phylum Arthropoda; class Diplopoda; order Julida; family Julidae; genus Ophyiulus; species Ophyiulus pilosus. The sequence goes on along the minus strand of JAUJYV010002781.1, from coordinate 3,433 downwards.
TTTACTTAAAAAAGGTGTATTTTCTAAATATGCGGCCTTGATGTACATAGCGCATCATATTCGTACACTGTAGTAACACGTACAGGTCAACAAATAAAAGCATGTTATTAACCATAAAGGGTCTACATAACACCTTTATCTAAGTACGCACAATTAGTTACAAGAAATGTAGGAAAAAGGTAATTTACGTTGGGAAAATATAGAATTTTTGCCATAAATAAGAGTTTTCAATTTTAAATTTTAACATTTAAAAAAAAAAAGCTCTCAGTGCGCTCTTTTGGTTTTCCAGCAAAAATTCAGATCGCTACAAGAGCGGAACGTTCAGCGAGGGTTAACGAAGATCAGCTGTTAACAATATTTTTGTATGTATTTATTTTCTACGCTTTCACGTGTTCTGCAACACACTTGGCGTTTATCAGGTTTTTTTTTGGATGGCTTTCAGTTCATGGTTTTTTTCGTTTTCGTTTTCCGATAATGGCATATCGTTTTAATCTTTGATTTATCCGGTTGTTAAGTACGTAGCCAGGGTTTCGAGGCTACAACAATGACGTCACCCATTCCATTTATAAATAACCCCATACTGCCGCACTCTCGTTCGCATCACGCAGTCTTCGCGTATTCTCGCCACTGCTGGTTGTGCTTGCTCGCAGCCTTCGCTTTCTTTTTTTGTTTCAATTTCGTACCTGCCAAGTTATTGGTGTATGGGTAAGTTCAATCTTTATTTTATCTTATTCATCCCCTATTTTTTTTTTTCCTCAAAAAATGATCCAAAAACGAGATTTTCATATGCCGAATTCGAATGATGGAAAATGGAACAAAAATTCCATCTTGCATGGCGTTATAAAGGAGAGGGTTAATGCATTGATTTGTTTAGTTCTAAAAACAGCTGCTGGTTCGACGACATTTTCTTTGGCCAGAAACCAGTTTTTTTTTTATTATTATTTTAAGTTATTTTGTATCACAACTTTCCATAAAAATGACAGTCTCGTACTGTCGTCGTTAGCCTACGGCGTAATACAGCGCAATGGGTATTTCGGAATGAATGGAGTACGTTCAACAACATTCAACTTGTTTTAATGAAATTTCTTTAATTTGAATCGTTATTATAACCACCACTACAATATAAACTACAATATTATTTTTGTTTACATTTTTGCGTGCTGTACGTGTGACAGTCGGAGCCATCTTGTTTGCTTGCTGACCCCTTTCGATTATCCATTTTTTCTTGGTTTTATATCATCGTGCATCACAGACCTTAAATGAATTTAGCCGATTAATTAGGACCCTGAGATCAGATTACTCAGGCTCAATTAAAATACTTCCCTGATTATGCAAGCCAAATATATCATTTTCGGTTATGCTAAATTTAATCGCTCCAAATAAACAGGAACCTTGGGCTCCTGAACAGTTTGTTACATCACATGTACAAATATCCCAAATTAAAGTGAATTTCTGTATTACGTTATTTTGCGAAAAATTCCAAAATTATATATTTACAAATTTATAAGCTCAGGTACAATTTCAGAGCAGTTCTCAAAAAACCTTAATTTGGATACCCTTTAAACCCTTAAATTATTGAGGATCTCTATAATATCTTTTGTTTATGATTGTTTATGTAAACAAAAAAAATTATTGATTCTTCAAATAAAAAAATGCACACCTGCACTAATCTGTAGGACCAATTTAAATTTGCATTTAGAAATTTATATGGAGAGCACCTGCCTGAAGATAAAAGTTGTCATTGATATGTTGAAACATCATTATTTACCAACATGTGTTTCATTTTTCCCTGGGCATATCGCTTTTGTTTGAGAAAGCATAACATATTAAATCAGATTGAAGGCCGATTAATTCAAATACCACTTCCGGGTGATTCATAAATGAAAAGCTTGTATTTTTTGTAATGCCCATGATACCGCTAAGTCCAGGTGGGCGTTGCGTCGGTTTCACATTGACGCACTATACCAGGAAGAGATTTCAACACCCTCAATAATCTCTAACATTATCATATCGAAGAACCCTTTAAATTTACTTAATATTGCGCAACAATTTCGTCACCGCGCAATCTTAAGTTGTCAATCATAATAAAAAGTGGTTACCGATTACCACTTTTTATTTGATAGCCTCTGCATTTGTGCACTTTCCAGTTTGACTGATGTATTTTTAAAATTTCTGATTACAGAGCAGGGGGAGACAAACTTTCATTTAAAACTCACACCCTTACCAGCTTACGATTCCGCGTACGCTGCTCCTGCGTCGTTGGTTGGTAGATTCGGCCCAGAATGGCCAAGTTGACTCGAGGAAACCGAAACACCCCGTCTGCTGACGTCCAGGTAAATACTTTTTTTTAAAAAATACCGTCGGGATTGTTTTGCGCTAGCAGGAGTCGATCGTCGTCATCACTAAAATTCGTCATTTCTTTAGAGTGCCAATTCGGGCACCTGGAGACGAGAATGGTGCAGCAAGCCATCCTGACATCGATAATGGAGTTGGTTTGAATGAAGTGAGTGTACACTTTAGTTTAATGGTTGAATTGGCTTCTTCTGAATGTAAGCTCATGATTGTTCCTCTCACCATTAGTCTGATAGCTGCACTAATGACAGCAGTTCAAGTGACAGTGACTATGACAGTGAATTGAGTTCATTGGAGGATGATTCAGGTATTGATGACTACCCGCTTCCTGACCCGCAGTATGGACGAACGACGAACGCGGTGGAATTCAGTACTTTGAAAGAGTATGAAAGATTCGTTGGACTGTTAGAGCCACTGGTGCAGCGACAATTGGTTGATCACCCCTACAATACTGTCGGAAGTTTTGTGAGGTTAGCTTTGCCTTTTTTACTACTCTCGCTATGTTTTTGCTTGTTGCGGCTAGCCAAACGTGGTGTCAGAAGCACCAATGCCAGGCTACTTTGCGCTCTAGGTAATACTTAACCACCTCCCCAACTTTTTGTCCTGCACCCCTGAAACAAAGGCACTTCCGGGTGCCCCACTTTTAGTATGCTGCTTCCTGGGCTTTAGTGGTCCACGGCCTTAAGTGGAGACAAAGCAATCATTCGTATTTGTCATGAACCCCTTTGAAAATCTTGGGCGGATATCAACTAAAGAAGTTGCGAATCACTAGTGTTAATATACGATGACTTTGTGGCCCTTCGAGGTCTCTATACCGGCTGTAGAGTGGTTTACGTGCTCCCCTCTCGATCCTAAGTTGCGGGGTTCGCTCCCCGGTCGAGGTCGGTGGGAATTTTTACGGTTGGGTGAAATTCCCCGAGTGGCGCTCTTTCGGATGAGAGTTTAAACCGAAGTCCGATGTTGATTGTTGCACGTTAAAGACCACTCGAGAGGCCGACGCCGATGGTCGAGTGGGTTACGTGCTCACCTCTCGATCCTAGGTTGCGGGGTTCGCTCCCCGGTCGAGGTCGGTGGGAATTTT
>JAUJYV010002780.1:0-11613 GCA_033995625.1 Ophyiulus pilosus | reverse complement strand
AGAATTTGGAAGCATGCCAAAGAATAGAATTTGGAAGCATGCGAAGAATAGAATTTGGAAGCATGCGAAGAATAGAATTTGGAAGCATGCGAAGAATAGAATTTGGAAGCATGCCAAAGAATAGAATTTGGAAGCATGCGAAGAATAGAATTTGGAAGCATGCGAAGAATAGAATTTGGAAGCATGCGAAGAATAGAATTTGGAAGCATGCGAATAATAGAATTTGGAAGCATGCGAAGAATAGAATTTGGAAGCATGCGAATAATAGAATTTGGAAGCATGCGAAGAATAGAATTTTGAAGCATTCAAAGAATAGAATTTGGAAGCATGCAAAGAATAGAATTTGGAAGCATGCGAAGAATAGAATTTGGAAGCATGCGAAGAATAGAATTTGGAAGCATGCAAAGAGCAGAATTTCAAAGTAGAACTAAATGAAAAAACGGTATAGAGATGAAAAATATTGAAAAAACTAGTTTTGTTTGTCTCTTCTCTGGTTTTAAAAACGAAAAAACAACTACAATTTGTTTCAATTTGAGTAGAATAATTTGTGAATTTAATTGTGGGACATTAGTGCTGTTATTCCGATGTGTTAATTTTAGATTTGATGTTAAATTTTAAAAAAATTAGATGGATTTCTGAATTGTGTTATTTGGTTCAAGTTGCACGATTCAGGTAAGATGAATATTTAATCTATGTTAGGCCAATTACCAACAAATTTACAAAATTTCCCACTAGGTGTTGAACTGTGAAAACAATATTACACAGTGCCTTTACTGGTCATACTTTGATTTTTCCATCCATACATTTAGCAAAAATTATTTTCTATTAGTTTAACTTTCACACTTTGTGTAAGTTCTGCTTGAACTTGCGAGCACGAATGAATCATTAATTCTATGAAAATACCTAAGGAACCATTTAGTAATAAATGGAATTCAAATTAGGGTATAATCAAATAAGATTTTTGTTGAAAAAATCTTTTTACAATCTTGAGAGATAGCATTACAAAAATTCTTCAATCTTCAATATCGATTACGCGTTTATTTTCATGTAAAAACCTAGCTGGAGTTCATTTATCATTTTCATAAAAATATTGGATATGTAATCTCGGAATAATATCTTGTTTATTCTTCACCTTTTTCCCCTTTTCTTCCTTCGCATCCATATTTATGATAAATTTGAATGGGGATTCATGGAATATGCATATATATTGAGATATTCATATGCATATAAAACTGTTTAAAATTACATTATGTTGCCTATCCATGTGTCATACATTTAGACCTGTTACATTCAAAGGATGATGAGTTTTCTTTTAAAAAGACTGAGAGGATCTATTGACGTGCAGTGAAGCCCAAAGTCCCAATTCATGAGTGACACCCCGGGCTCGTTGGCATGGCAACCACCCACTTTCATTGACATCTTTATTATCAAACATGAAGAGCTTTTGCTCGTCTATAGGGCCCCATACATTTTATTCCTGGCTTCGGATTGCACTGCTGCTATTATGGAGCTACTTCCCACTTGTACTTATCTAATATAAGCGAGTGAAGGTCGAAAAGGTAGTGTGGACACTAATGGTAGTTGAATTGTGAAGGTCACTAAAACATTGATTACTGCTATTGTTGGCATTTATTTGAGTTCGGACTGCTGCAAATTCACCGGTTAAGTAAACTTAAGATATCGTGTTTATTTACATAAATTAACGTGGGACTTTCATGACGAAACACTTGGAGTTTTTAAATGTGCATATAAAAACAATTTCAACAACGATGACAAACATTGCTTTTAGTGTGCTTGTAACCGATGGCACACACTTGTAACACGAAACATAGTTTCTGCTAACCAAATTGTCAATACGTGGTTTCTTGAACATATTTCCATAAACAGGTTTCTCCAAATGTAGTTGTCCACATAAAATAAAAGCATTTTGAAACGGGGGAAATGTTTGCTGTTCATGAATGGCTAAAAACTGGCGAGCACGTGGGGCAAATTGGGTCAATACTTTATGTCGTGGTAGACAGGCCTTAGTAGGAGCATCAGCAAACATGTTTCTTTTGATCTTCATCGCCTCTTGAGCGAACACCGAAATGTTTCATGGAAACACGTTTTTTGGGCCAAAAATTTGTTTGTAGAAAACTGATGAACAACCACATATAGCAAACATGTTCACGAATTAAACCCCGTTTCGTGTTTTTTCGGTGTTTCAAGTATGTGTACTCAGCATAACAAGTACTTTTTGAATGTTCCACACTTGTTTTAAAAACACGAATTTTAGGCCTACATTTTTTTTCGAAGAAAAGTCACGAATGTTGGATAATGGACGTTAAATTAATTACAGTTTTTAATTTTTAATAAAGTAAATATCGTCAAAAAATATCTATAGGTTCTTAGTTTACGGTCTACCCATAACACGAATTTCTTCCACCATGTTAGAAATTTAATGAATGTAGCGAAGAGGCTGAAAATACAACGTATAATAATGCTTCTGATAATGTTAATTTTGCTCCTGATTAATGTTTGATCTTTATTCCTAGCTGCAAACAGGAATAAGCCCTTGCTTTTCGCTTAAATTGCTTTCCTAACCATGATGATGACGGAAAATTCGATGTTCATAAACAGATTATTAAAAATTGCAGTAATAGGAGAAAGTTAATATAGAAAAAAAAAGGCCACTAAGAAATTTATATAAAAACGTGTGCGATGCATAAGTTGAATCGTGACTAAACTATGAGGGTGAGGGGGGCCTTTCCCCCCTCCCCTTCTACCCCTTCATTTTTCCGTAATATTCTACTACACTAGCTCCTAAAAATATTCGGTTGTGGGTCCTTCTTTCCAATTTGCTTTCTTCCTGCATCGTTTAATCTCTTTTATAACTGGGGGCTTTAAACCGTATTAAAATACTTTTTCTTAACTTATTAATTGGAATTTCTCAAGCTTTCAAAACGACTCGCTGAAAATTGTCGTCGAAGGAGCCATCTTGGATAAGCATTAAAACATATTATTAACTTTAATGGCTTGAATTATCTTGCTTATGAAATTGCATTTTCATCTACCCACATGTGATAAAATATTTAATGAGTAAAACACCTTTCATCTTCCCAGCAGCTTTTTTTCTAATATTGGTAATATGAATTTCAACTTAACTGCACTTAGACACTCGAAACGCGTTTCGCATTTAATGTCCTAATATTGGCTTGTGCACATGGAATAATATTTTAATTAACTTTATACCAACTGATAATTTTTTTTTTCGTATGCGGATTTAGGTGCAGCAGCCCTTGTGCCGCCTCAAAGTTTTGGGAAACCGTTTAGATTATGATAATTAGTTTTTAATTTTGTGATGTTATCGTTGCTTTGCCGTTGAAACGTTGGTGATTGTTGATTTAGGAAACATTAAATTAGTTTTCCAGGTCTGGGAAAATTAATTTGTCTCGTAAGGACTTTTTATGGAGTTATACGATATTTTTAATTAGGCATATAAATTAAATCACCAGCTTAGACGGCCATTCAAAAAGGACGTCCCCGAAATTTCTTCAAAAATTGATTCCCCTTCCTCCCCCCTACCTCCTGTCCACACTGTATACATTTTAGCTTATCCCCCCCCCTCCTCCCATTCATCAAAGATGTCCATAATTTTTTTTAAAGTAGGGTGTCCAGAAAATTTGTTGGAACATACAAAAGCCCATCCTATAAATTTCCAAGCACCCAATTCCACGACATTTTCCAGATTTTTCTGATTAACGAAAATTTCCTGACCTCGAAGGGAAATTCCAGCATAAAATTAGTGTCTAGCACAAATTTAGGCATAAATTTTCCCGAGGTTTTAAAAATTCAAGTATATTTGAGACTGGGGACACATTTCTTCCGGTGTCCATTTCCCCTTTCACTGGCCTTTAAAACTCAAACAGAAAATCCAAAAACGGAAAAATACCATCATTAGTGGACGTCCATAGTGGCTAACCCCCCCCCCCCACCTCCCTCCCCCGTCCACATGGTGTCCACATACCAGCAGACCCCCCTCCCCTCTTGAGGACGTCCATTTTGAATGACCCCTTACCATAACCCCCATAAGATTTTTTATCGATGCATACTTGACACAAAGTAGAAATAGTTAATATTGTTATTTTTAATGTGAATGTAAGTAATGAAAGCATGCAAAACTTCTGTTTCAGATAATAACAGCTTCCTTGGCTAATTTCACCTATAGACATTGGGGCCTATTTGAGCCGAGCCCCTGCTTGAAAGCGAGCAGTCTGAAATGGTTCCTTAATTCAAAATGGATGAGAGAAAGACAAGGCTTCTGGCGCACTTAACTGCGTTTGGTTGATAATTTCGTCATGTCCAGCTGAATTAAAGCACTTTCTTACACTTTGTATCATCATTATACGTGTAGCGAAGCTAATCTTAAGAGACTTTATAGTCTATAGACCCCAATAATCGTTTATGTGTGGCAGATGTTTGTATCTTTAAGGTGGACATTACATCGGATAGATGCTGAATTAAGGCCACTATATGGTGTCTTAGAAATGCTCAAAACCGTAATTCGTCCCAACTACTTAACTGATGGCTAACTCACAATTGGTGTTTTCCAACCAACTTTCATCCTTAGTTGGGTGGGTTTTTTTTTGTCTCTCTCTGCCTTTGCCCTTGCAAGGCTTAGCAGTTTTAGGCCCTTCGGTTTTATTTCTGCAGGTGATTAAAACCCCTTAATGTAGTCGAAACGAACGGTTTCTAGCCATGCCATGCAGAAACTTTTACTTGCTCGATAAAATCATAAAAGCAAAGGGGAGTGAGAGAAAAAGGGGCTCTCTATATCTTTTAGTGAGGAGTTTGACGAATTAGGCAATGTCTTCTAACTGACGAATCAGAAACACAGTTGGGATTAACTTGTCGTAAAGATTCCGGTCCATTTCCTTGGTTATTTTTTTTTGCCGGAGTATATACGCAGTCCTTAAGTCTTATAGGCCTTTTCTACTTGCCTCAAAAATTGGTTGGCTTTTTATAACTTTTGAATTCGTTAGCTATACTTATATATCCTTCGTGATCTCTAGCACACATTTAAAGCACACTTAATGGCATTGGAACATGTTTGGAACATGTTATAGTTTTTGTGCTTTCTTATTGGATTAAGAAAATGTGATTAAAGTATACAATTAAAACAAGATTTTTATAATTATTTTCTTGCATGAATTTATGTTTTGGACATTGGTCACGTTTAAGAGGCCGTTCAAGAAGGACGTCCTCAAGAGAGGGGTAGAGGGGGGGGGCTGTTGTCACGTGGACAGGGGAGGGGGAAGTCTTTATGGACGTTTACTAATGATGGTATTTTTCAGTTTTTGTTTTTTTATGTTTAATTGAGTTTTAAAGGTTAGTGAAATGGACACCAGAAGAAATGTGTCCTCAGTCCCAAATGTACTTGCATTTTTAAAACCTCTGAAAAGTCTGGTATTATGCCTGAATTTGTATTAAACACCAATTTTAAGCTCTAATTTCCCTTCGAGGTCAGGAAATTTTCGTTAGTCAGAAAAATCTTGAAAAAATGTCTTGAAATTGGCAACGAGACGGGTGCTTGGAAATTTATAGTATGGGTCAGCAAATTTTCTGGACACCCAGCTTTTCAAAAAAATTAAGGACGTCTATGAGGGGGAGAGGGATGAAGATGGGTCAGTAAAAATGGCTAAAATGGATAAAATGGACACAGTGTGGACAGGGGGTAAGGCGGGTCAATTTTTGAAGGAATTTCGGGGACGTCCTTTTTGAATGACCAACATCAAACAGATGAATTGATTGTATTGAGATTATTTATTGTGAACATATTATGGACATGTTTGGACTTGACATGTGATCTAATTAACATTATAGATATTGAGCTAGCCAACGCCTTAACGTTAACCTTAACGTTAGAAGCGTCAAGGGAAGAACCACCCATGCGCACTCATGAAGTTCAGTTAGTTCATTGGGTAGTTCACTCCGTGGCTCCTCCCTTCCCGCCTCTAACGTTAAGGTTAACGTTAAGGCGTTGGCTGGCTCAATCTCTCTATTGACAACAGTGTGGATAACCTGCATTATAACCGATTTGAATAACAGATTATTTGAAACACAGAAGTGTTGCCACAAACGATACTATACACCTCGATTTATAAAGAGCCAATGTTTGAAATTCGTGTTGAGAATTGTTTGAAACACTACTTTTGCTTATAACGTTTGTATTTCAATTTGTAATTAGTTGCCTCTTCTTCTCCGGCAGCATTTTGTTGAAGAGCCATTGTTTTAATTGGCTGTGTGAGAAGAGGAAAAATCCTATCATGCATTTTGATTGGTTTGTTTCGAGTCTACTTAATCTCTGCGCTCGGCCTATGCAGTAAATTTGTAACGTTAATTTCGTTTAATGGCATCACTCGAGGTTGTTAAACCGTAAACACGTTGGATTTACGCAAGTATAATGATTAATAGCACGCCTTCGATAGCAAAATTATTCCGAGTAATTGCCAGTTTGTCCCTTGTTGTCTTTTTAATACATGCAAGTCTGCAGTTGAGTAATGATAATGGCGGGTGGTCAGTGACAACTTGCTCTTCTGATTACTTCTTCCGATCGTCATGTAGAATTAATCAAAGCTGTACAAAGACACCAAAGAATTAGCCAATTGGCCATTAAGAAATTGACTTAAGTGTTGAAGACATGTACATATGAAAAATCAGAATTGGGATACGATTTTTGTGTAGTAGAACAGTAATCATGAGTACATTGAATGAATTTGAGTAACCAGCAAAAGAATACCGAGTACACAGAGTAATTTGAATACAAAATGTACGAAAGTATAATTGAATGAAAATGTACTCGAAACGTGCTAGTACAATGTACTCGATTACAAAACTGTACTCACGATGGGTCCTCGAGTATTAACGTGATCTAAAATGTTGAGTGTTAACTAAATCTGAAATTGAGTACCGATGTAGTAATCGAGTATGAATAGGAATACTTTTAAGTAATTGAGTAATTTGAGGAAAGAGAATGAGTACCTCGAAATGAGGGTCATCCTAAAAGCTAATATGAATGTATCCTATTTTTTTTCATTTCTATACTTATGATCCTTGTTATCGGATGTACTGTACTTTCTTCCCTTTAATTAGTAAGATTTTGATAATTAATAAGAGGGTTTATTTCATGTTCTCATATTCATTACGATTTTTAAAATTTTTGTTTCTGCTCGTAATAAAACCGAAGATGTTTAAAGTAAATTGAGCTCCTAAACAGTACTTTTGCAATCCGCCAAACTCAGTAATCAGTACTCATGGATACGAGTACCGATTACCAATATCTGATTCCAATACTACTCATATTATGGAATTACGATTCCACGGTTACTCGTAATCAGTACTTCTGCTCTCGAGTACATATTTGCCCAAGTTTGAGTACTCATTTCAAATGACTACTGCTTACGTGTACTCTACTCGTACTTTTGAGTATGATTCCACTGCAATCGTAATCAGTACTCCTACTCGTGAGTACAACTTGCCCAACTCCGGTGGTGGTGAAAATTACCAATACATGACAATAGGTGGTCAGTACTTTATAGATATGACCATGTAATACTCGCCCATTTACCGAGACTAACACGAAATCGTATTTGCTGTGCAGTTGAGACCACTTGAAGGGCCAATAGGAGTCCACTGAGTCGTATTCTGAGTTTTTGAGCCTATTATTAATACCATGACACCCATCGACGGGTCATTATGGATAGCCACGGGTCCAATTTTTAGGTTTTTTCCCCTCAAACATCTGCTTGGGCCTGTTTCGTGACTGTCCATAATTCAAAAGGGGTGTGTGCGTAGCGATAGTAATTCGGTAAAAAATCGGTGGTTACCAGGGGTCATTACCTAACTCGTGTTACGGATCCTGTCCATACTGAAGTGTGTGAAGAATTTTGACATGCTGGCCCATATATTCTTTAGGGCAAGTGTCCCTCGTTGATAGGTGTGTCCAACATTTGGGAAATGAAATGGCTTGTGCCATTTTTATGATCCTCATTTTTGGTCCCCTCCCCCAGAAAACCCAATTTTTGAGTACGATTGACAATGGTCCCTAGCTGGACGTTGGCACATAGAGACCCACCATGGATCAAGGTGATTCTTTATGCCGATGTATCTTATTATCAGTTCCGATTTTTATATCCCGTAAGCCACTATTCTGACACAAAAATTTTCGCCTTCTGTTCCGTTTTGTAAAAACCCTGTTGGGGCTTTGTCCAAAGGGCCATAAAAAATGGCTGCGTACCAAAACGTATGCGGGTCTGCGTTTTGCCAGGGTCGACCATATTTCACCAGACCTCACTATCCTTGTCTTATACGAGGGTATACATATAGAGGACAGGACAATGCCAGGCCTTTAGACGGTCAGACGAAATGGGGATCGAGGAGAATAGGGAAAGAATAAAAAAAAAGGGGAGGAGAAAGGGAAAAAATGAGAAAAAAAAATGTGAGATTTGGTGGCCTGCTGACATTTTCCGAATAAAAATGTCCACCTACTACTACGTTCAAAAATCAAAATTTCTTATAGATCCGGCCAGCAAATTGAATGCTGGTGCGTGAACTGCTGGTAACTGCTGCCTCTCAATATCTAAGTGTGACTATTTCTGAAAGTGACTACAGGTTTGGCACTCAAAACTTCACATTCTTGATGTGACCATGTCTGAGTTTATGCTGGTCGTGATTTGCCTTGACCACTGCTGATGTTGGAATACTGAGATGAATACATATGACAGTGTCGGTATATATTCAAGATTTCTCAGATCGGTGATGCTACACGGATTCCTAACTGTCTCTGAACTGTCTTGACCAGTGTGATATTGCATCTGTCACCAGAGATTAATATAGCAAATTGTGTACTGTACGCTGTTATTTGGGTCCTTTTGTCCCTTTTGTCTTACTGATACCAAACTACTGTGAATGTGAGGCAAAGTGTGGACACGTGAACTACAAAACTCAAACAGAATACTCCATATCAACATCGTGATTTGTGAGAAAATAATGCTGACAAGGTTTCCAAGTGACATTAGGATGTCTTGCACCCTAACAAAACTGGATACATCATGTTGCAGTTTACATGTTCTTGTGCTACAAAAATTTGGAAAATATAGACAATTTGGGTGTTTGAAAACATCGAAATTGCTGTGAACATGTCAACTATAAAATTCAAATAGCTCCATATCAACACAATATTAATCGTGATTTGTGGTAAAATAATGCAGACATTTAAGGTTTCCATTTGGATATGTCTTACACCCTAACAAAACTGGATACACCACGTTGAAGTTTACATGTTCTTGTGCTACAAAATCTTGGAAAATAGACAATTTGAGGTGTTGTTTGAAAACATCCGAATTGATTTGAAAATATTCGAGAAAGTGTATATATTGCCAAAGACAGTGCTGGACTGGATTAGAAATTATTATACTTATCAAAATATCAAATTGAGAAGGGGTGTTATCTCGCTGATGTTTTGAGGCGAGAGACGTAACCATAAAAACTATCAAATATGGGTCACTATTTATTATGAATTATAATAATTTGAAAAACTCGTGGCTTGAGGCTGTGATACATCGGTTTTTCCAAATCTCAGCCTGCAGCAATTTTTGGTGAGTTCAGGTTGGTTCAGGTCACCTATTTCAATATAACAACAAACCCCACACAGGAAATCTCAAACGATATCAAATAAGTATTATTTGGACTTATGAAAACCTATCTCTTATCTTATTTTTCTCCATCAATTTCTTCAGTTACTCCTGAGTGACCAGTGTGGGCAAGTGTGGACCAGTGCGTTTCTTGGGAGGATATTCGTCAATTGTGTTCAAACGAACAAGTTTGAAGAAAATATATACATGTGACTTCATGCTCATCTAAAATCCTGCTCAAAATGGTAAGTTGACTGCCAATTTTATTATTACCATTCCGTTCTTATTTGACGAGTGTCGCCTGATTAATTTTTTCATCCTCAAAGTATGACGTAAGGCAGTGTCTAATAACGTCATGTGGTAGTTTGTTGACCCATGCATGCCATAAATATTCATAATTTGTACGCGTCAACCCTCAGTAATAACCCTCAAAACGCCTCCCCACGATATGGGACCCGTATCGCTATTATTTGCCTAAGATATTGCTCAAAGAAATTGGGCATCGAGTTTTGAATGATTAATATATTTTTTGTATTATTAACTAAACATCTCGTATCGACTATAACACGGTCTAGCCGCGTCACATATTGGATGATACACAATTTCGTCTATCTTGATTAAATGGGGGGCGTCCTGAGAAGCGGAGATCTAATTTCATATAGATTTCTTTTGGTCAGTATAGACATGATTCTGACTGATGATGGTTTATTGGGAAATGGGAAGGAATTTTTTAATGCTGAATTTGTACTTGGATATAAAATTTCGTGGAAATCCTGAAAAAAATGTTTTTTTTATTATTATGAAGCGCTTTTTTTTAAAGTATATCATTGATTAAGTTATAAATATCAAAATGTGTGATGGTTTGGCTAAGAATATAAATATACTGTACTGTCCAAGTGGTCGGAAATATAATCTAACCAACTGCAATACATCGATTTTTAGTACGATTGTATTAGCTACACATTTTAGACTTCATTTGAATATTTGATAGACGAGTCCTGTTTGGATTAATATTAGTTATAATTACGCCAAATTAAACCAAACACGACTCCTCTCTCAAAATTTAAATCCAGTCTAAAATGAATATTGCAATCGCACTAAAATTTCGTGTATTGCAGTGGTTAGAATATATTTTAGACCACTTGCACAGTATATTTCTATTTTCGGAAATGTGTGTTTTTTTGTATATATATTTTATGCAGTAGTATTTAAAATATATGATTAATAACTTGAGATCAGAAGTTATTTAAATTGATGATACATCATTGATTAATTAAGTTATGAATATCAAAACAATTTAAAATACTAATGAATGTGTGATGGCTTGGCTAAGAATATACTGTACTGTGCAAGTGGTCGGAAATATAATCTAACCAACTGCAATACATCGATTTTTAGTACGATTGTATTACACATTTCAGACTTCATTTGAATATTTGAGAGACATGTCCTGTTTAGATTAATATATAGTTATAATTACGCCAAATTAATCCAAACCCGACTCCTCTCTCAAAATTTAAATCCAGTCTAAAATGAATATTACAATCTTACTAAAAATTCATGTATTGCAGTGGTTAGAATACATTTTCGACCACTTGCACAGTATATTTTTATTTTCGGAAATGTATATTTTACGCAGTAGTTAAAATACGAGTAGTTAAACTCGTATATGATGAATAACTTGAGGTCAGAAGTTATTCAAATTAACCAAATTAAAGAAGTTTAATTTAACATTAATTAGCAAAACAATTGAAATTGAAATAGTGTATTCGAGACACTAATTTGAATTTTTGAATAACACGTTGGAGAGATTGCCAGTGCGAAATTTTAAATATTGGCTTGTGTATAGCGTGCTCAAATTACCTTTTTTTGAATTTAAAATGGCGTTTCTGAATGTGTGATTTTCTATAATTAAGGTCATTAAAGAGCTGCCATAATTGGG
>JAUJYV010002779.1:0-11613 GCA_033995625.1 Ophyiulus pilosus | reverse complement strand
AGCTTCACTGCAATGCACATCAGCTTCACTGCAAAGCACACGAGCTTCTCTGCATTGCACATCAGCTTCACTGCAATGCACAAAAGCTTCACTGCATTGCACACAAGCTTCACTGCAACACATATTAGCTTCACTGCAGTACAAAATTTGAAGGCACAGTCTAGAAAAAGCAAATTCCCTCTAAAAATGATTGGCAAATGTAAAATGTAAGTTAAGACGATCATAAAAAGTGCAAATATCGTTTGAAGATATTATAGTGCCGTAAGTAATCTTAAAATATCGTTAAGACAGATTGTTAGTACTTGCTAATTGATAATGTCGGAGTCTTCTGTTTTAGCAAACTCTCTGACGTAGTGTTCAAAGGGTCCGAGGGTCACTTATGGTTGTCTTCTGCCATCATCACTCTTCGTACGGCGGATCCCTCCTCGGGTTTGTGATATTACGAAGCATTGTCCAGTTTGCCACCGGCAGCGATGTCTCCAATCCTCCTTCCGTTGTGTTCGGATGTGCCGTCGTACCGTCTTCGAGTTGCTTATGGGGAACACTGCTGTTGCCTTTATCTGGACTTGTCATTGTAACCGTCGTGTACTTCTCGGTCGGCGTCTCTGTCTCTTCGGCACTAGTGGTTGCCGTTGTTGCGCTAAACAGTTCTGCCGTGCCGTTACTTGTATCCGTAAAGTTGAAGACTTCTGCGGTGCTGGATGTCTTAAAGGTGGTCGTTGCTTCGGTGGCTTTGCTCGCTTCCGTGCTGTTCTTTTCTGGTAAGAATGTCACTTCGGTGGCTTTGCTTTCTTCCGTGCTGTTCTTTTCTGGTAAGAGTGTCA
This sequence comes from Ophyiulus pilosus, assembly GCA_033995625.1. NCBI lineage: Eukaryota > Metazoa > Arthropoda > Diplopoda > Julida > Julidae > Ophyiulus > Ophyiulus pilosus. Next base: position 10,789 of record JAUJYV010002779.1, on the reverse strand, counting down.
CTTCAGTGTCATTGATATATTTCGTGCTGTTGTGTTGTGGAGTGTTTGTCGCAGATGTTTCATTGTCCGCAGGCGTTGCGGTAACCGTAGTGCCATTGGTTTCTTCAGAACCGTTCTCTTCCGAAGTCGTTGCCGATGATGTGGCGTTTGTCCACGGTGACACGGTCGCTACAGTGCCATTGATCTCTTTGGTGCTGTTCTTTTCTGGTATGATGGTCACTACAGTGTCATTGGTATCTTCGGTGCTGTTGTGTTGCGGAGTTTTTGTCGTAGATGTGACATTGTTCGCAGACGTCACGGTAACCGTAGTGCCGTTGGTTTCTTCAGAACTGTTCTCTTCTGAAGTCGTTGCCGATGATGTGGCGTTTGTCCACGGTGATACGGTCGCTGCAGTGCCATTGGTTTCTTCGGTGCTGTTTTTTTCTGGAATCTTTGTCGCCGATGTGCCGCTTGCTGCCGGAGTCGCTGTCACTGCCGAATAAGCCTCGTCAGTGGTTTGATCTGTGACCGGCACTGTTGAACTGGCAGTGCTGGGTGTTGCCGGTGCTACGCTTCGTATCTTGTCGACACAGCAGCTACGTCCAGGGCCCCTTCCTACTGTGGATAAGCAACAGGAGGCATGACTACCACATTCAGAGGATCCTGGGACACAGTAGGTGTACCCTAGGCGACAGTCCACTGGTTTGGCGCCGCAGATGGTGTCACGACGTGCCGCTGGGAAAAGACAAAATTCGATTAGGATTTATTCGATGAACTGTAAGCGTGTTGCATTATTCATAATTTATTCATAGTAATTTTTTTTGATAAACACCTGCATGTGGTTAACATTTTGAAAGCAGACAAACTTTACGCAAGTACATAAACTACCGAGGATCGCTAGCGTGTCGCATCGGTTGAAAAAGCTTTCCTTACATTGGCACAAACCATATTTTTGTATTTTGAGTAGTTTAGTTAATCTGGGAAATTTTGTATGATATATATACAACAATTTCATTTCATTGAATTTTAGCGTAATACTTGGGTTTACTTACCGGATATTTCGTCGAACGAATAGCCGTAAGCCGTCATTACGATGACCGAGAGAAATAACAGTGTAGATTTCATGTTTTGGAATAAACCTGCAATGAAAAATAACTGGAGTAAGCACTTACTGATCGAATAAGAAATGATCAAAGTTTTGCGCTGGTACAGAATTTATATCCGGTGAATTGCAATTGTATACCGGAGCCGAGTTTGAAAAAATGTCACGTAACCGAGTCTCGGAAAATGGCAATAAGAAAATATTTTGTATGAACAATGGAATATGCTTTGAAATGACGACTACGTGTTTGGTGATTTAAGGGACGGATGTCGGTATCGTAGGTGTAACATCATTCGGCTGTTTTGGCTATTATTATCGCATGTTTGTATATTTTGCGCTTCAATTTCAATAATACACCTACTACTTCACTCCTACAGACTAACAACTTAGACAGACCCGTGTTTTTCAAATAAATTCCATCGTAGTTAATAAATGCGGTCGGTTGGAAAACTAAATTTTCAAATATTTAGTTTTTTAAATTAACCAAAAAAGTCGTAAATATGTTGAAACATATACGGCATAAACAAAATTAAATATTTAAACCAAACTAAAGCATTTTCCATTTTTATACTGTTACGGTTATGCGGTCACATTCCCGAAACATAAAAAGTGCAAAAGTGTGAAATGTTTTATGTAATTTTAAGAAACGTTTCCTATAATTTCGGTTTTTGTCAAAAGATGGCACTGCATGACGAGGCATTCCGTCACAGCCATGTTGATGCAACGTCATCTATGAACAAAACCACAAACTAGCGAAGACCGCAAACTAGCGATAGACCGCAAACTAGCGAAGACCGCAAACTAGCGAAAGACCCCAAACTAGCCAAAGACCCCAAACTAGCGAAAGACCGCAAACTAGCGAAAAACCGCAAACTAGCGAAAGACCCCAAACTAGCGAAAGACCGCAAACTAGCCAAAGACCCCAAACTAGCGAAGACCGCAAACTAGCGAAAGACCCCAAACTAGCGAAGGACCCCAAACTAGCGAAAGTCCCCAAACTAGGGAAAGACCCCAAACTAGCGAAAGACCGCAAACTAGTGAAAGACCCCAAACTAGCGAAAGACCGTAAACTAGCCAAAGACCCCAAACTAGCGAAAGACCGCAAACTAGTGAAAGACCCCAAACTAGCGAAGACCGCAAACTAGCGAAGACCGCAAACTAGCGAAAGACCCCAAACTAGCGAAAGACCGCAAACTAGCGAAAGACCGCAAACTAGCGAAAGACCGCAAACTAGCGGAAGACCACAAACTAGCGAAAGACCCCAAACTAGCGAAAGACCGCAAACTAGCGAAAGACCGCAAATTAGCGAAAGACCGCAAACTAGCGAAAGACCGCAAACTAGCGAAGACCGTAAACTAGCGAAAGACCCCCAAACTAGCGAAAGACCGCAAACTAGCCAAAGACCCCAAACTAGCGAAAGACCGTAAACTAGCCAAAGACCCCAAACTAGCAAATGACCGCAAACTAGTGAAAGACCGCAAATTAGCGAAAGAAAGCTTATTTAAATGCACAACATCCTTAGTTGAAATTTGTGACATCACTGATGTTTTACAAAAAAACATTGAAAAAATACTAAGATTTCCTTTGGTCATCTTGAAAATAAGTCGCAATTCACCACATTTTTGATAGAATATTACGAACGCGTATCGAACATATTTTCATACTCACACACGGTAGAAATAAACGTCTTCGCGCCGTATCTTTAAAGTGAAATTCCGTATTGTCGTAAGAGGTTTTCGCAGTGTCCACTCCGCAGTCGATGCTAAACAAAGTATTTTGCCTGCGCAGTATATTCATGTGGCGTGACACGTCAATAATTGGCTTCAAATGGGTAAAAAACGACGATTCCGTAGTCGATACGTGATACGTTGCCGAGGCAGTCCTTCGTCGAACACCTGTTAATACATTATTGATTTGGATAATTCGCCACATGTGATGAACCCTTGTTTGTACTTTATTACGGGTTGTGGGCGGGGGAGGATTAGTCACGAAACACTCTCTCTCTCGTGGTTCACCGAATTCCAGATGGATGGAATATCCTTAGTTACTTTCATCCGGTTTTATACCCGAGCAGGAACTTTTGAACTTCGGTTCGGCAATCCGTTGCAATCCGGCAAAATTATGCGTTATCGCACAAAGCACGAGACAACAAATGCAAATTTTCAATAATAGATTCGACGATATTTTATTCATATAAATTGTATATCATTTCAAAAAAAAAACACGAAAACCGGATAAAGCTCGTATAAAATTAATAACTCCGCAATTATACAAAAATCAATAGAAAAGTAATCAATACTACAAATTATGCTCGGAATTTGGCATTTTGCCGATCGATCAGAGCAGGAGGAGCCGGCGTTCCTTCTCCAGCTTCTTCCTGGCCTGCGTGGCGACCGTGCACATTTGATCGGACTGTAGCGGGAAGCCGAGGCCGTGGTCGGACGGCGAGCTTCCCGCGGAGTGGAAGTAAGTCTCTCTGGCCCCCAGCTTGTGTCCATAGACGACCAAGTCGCGGGCGCAGACTGTCGCCTCGTACAGCTGCGTGTCGCGGACAAAGTCTTCGTGAATCAACTGGGCGCTGCGGTTGAAGATCTGCCGCTCGATGCTACTGCCTTTCGATATTTTAAGGTCTCCTACGCGGTTACGAGAGAAAATATGTAGTTTTTGAGATACGAACGCATTGTTTAACGGTTTAGCTCGAGGGCCGTTACTCGGTTAGGGAGGAGAAATATATTTAGGGGAAACTTGAAATTTTAAGAGAAACTAATGATTTAATTTGCTTTCCTGTCTTTTAGGGTCTTGGATTCGGGTGTTTGGATACACGAGCTTATCGATTCGCTACGGGAATTTCATCCTAGTTACCTCTGGCTTTGCTCAACTTGCGATCGTACTGAAGATAGAGGTAAGGGGAATCCGCTTTCTCGTCCTGCGTAAGAAAAACAGATTAATCGATGGCGAAACTGGCTTTAAGTTTTGCGGTGGCGCAGACTTACTTGTTCCTTGTTGGAGGCGATGCCGGAGTTGATTTCGAGACAGCTTCTGACGTCCGTCTCGAGGGACATGAGCGTATTCATGCCGAGTTTCCACTAGTTAAAAATCACGGGACGGTAATTAGCGAAAGGACAGCAGCGAATATGGCCGAGCGCAAAAAATCTTTACGTCGCATACCAAACCGAGAATCGTCTGCTGGTCATCCTTGCACCCGTCGTCCAGAATCAAGCTCAGGATGGTGTCGTTGTAGCCTTGGACATAGAGCACGAATCGCCGGTAGTTGTTCAACTCGAAGGGAGAGCAGCGGCTCGTTTTTGGAGAAGACCCTGCGCTGGAAGACGCGGAAGATGTCGGCATGTCTACAGTTTCCTGCGTTAACGTCGCGTCCGAAGAGCTGTGCGAAGCGTTGAACGTGTCTTGGACCGAATCCGTCGCCGCGTCAACGTGGGGCGTGTTAGCGGTGCCGGCGCAGCTGCCGTAGGAAGACGCACCGTCCTCCGCGCACTCTCCTTTCTCCGGAATGTTAGTCGGCGAGTCGTCTTCCAGCTCTTTAACTTCCAACGGGTCCTTCTGGTCCTCCTCCTCTAGGTCAAAACCACTCGAGAGCGGCATTTTAGAGTCCGGTGTCTGACGGTGTCCTTCTCCGTTTTGAGGTAGTGCCGCATCGTCGAGCTGGCCCTTGGCGGGATCGATTAGCTCCTCGTGACTCGAGCCGATCTGCTCCACGCGTTGGACCTCTTGCGGGGATAAGTATACGAAGAACAGCTTGACGCTGCCCGGGAGATCAAAGGGCACTTGTACAGTTTTGCCCGCACTCCTCTGAAAACAAATATGCGGAAGTCCGAAACGTGGTACGTCGATATCGCACTTGAGCGTCGATCACTTACCTGTTTCTCCAGAACAAAGGCCAGCTTGCTCAAAATTGATACCGGCAGTTGCGAACACAGCACTCTGAAAGAAATGAAACGTGCCGGTCGGACAATTTGTAAGGCAATCTCGCCGCATCATCATCGCCAACGATACTGTTACCCACTTCCCCTTTTAGAATCAAGAAAGGGCACCTCCTGTAGACTCAACACATTACAAATTCAGAAAATAAATTAATATACAGGAATTAGTAATGAGGAGGCTGTTAAGCAATTAGAGAAGAAAGTCCCCCTACACCTTACTTTTGATCACAATATACAGTCCCGGCATACACTCCACGAAACCTCTGACACGCTTGAAGAAACTGCGACGCTTGCAGGAACAGCAGCCGTGCCGTCTGGTTAACAATAACGGAATAAGATGTCGTTTTTTGCAACGTTGGCAACTACGGAAATACGCATACCTTCGGCAAGTCCAAGGAGGGGATTATGTTGAACGTGAGGGACAAATTGTCCCCGTGGTGCTGCGAGACGGGAAGCAGGAAACTCCATACGTCGGACATTTTGGACAGAAAATCGGCCCTCGAACTGCAATCCTAACAGCAACGAAAGACACCGTTTTAATAACCGCAACTTGTCGAGTTACGAGAATTGATTTTCACACTCACGTTTGAAAGCATTTCAAAGCCGTTGTAGAGCAGCAAAAATATATCGACCATCGAATTCAACTGCCTTTGAAGGATCGAGTCTGGCATGTCCGGACCTCCTCTAAGAGCCTACAAAAGTTTTCTGCGTGTTATGCGATAGATATTTCATGAACCACCACGAGATTAGCCTACGTGGACATTTTGCCTGCAAGAGGACGCCCCCGAAAGGGCCTTTGTCGTGCAGAGCAGAAGGAAAAGTAACGGGACATCAAGAGCCGCTAGTTTTCCATCAACTAGCGAATCCCCCACGTACTTTAGAATCGAGAGAGTTCAGTAAATCTGTTGATAAAAATGCATTCAAGGACCAGTCTCAAGATTTACCATAATATTTGTCATAGAAGTCAGAAGTTTAAGGGATTTTGAAAAAAATAGGTGGATTTTTTTTTGGGAGATTTGTCCGATTAAGGTGTTGATTCGCTGCACCAATATTTTTTTATGAAATTGTGATTCCAAGAGAGGTTTTCCAAGGTCCACAAGTTGAGTGTCTTTTGTGACGTGCACAAATTAAGGGCAGCTTGGGCAGTCCTTCAGACTTGAGCGTTTCTAGTTCAGAACCTCCATTTTTCTCCAGGACTTCTGCAAGGCCCATCGCAGTAGGTCCAGCCAATTAGAAGGGGCCATTTCAAAAGGAGGTCAGCACATGTGCTGGGGCCAACTAACTGCATGCATCTGCTAATTTTTTGGTTGTCTGTTTGAGGGTGATCCTGTTTGAGGAGCCCTAATGAAAACCTCCTTTTTCTCCAGCACTTCTGCAGGGCCCATTGCAGTAGGTCCAGCCAATTAGAAGGGGCCATTTCAAAAGGAGGTCAGCATATGAGTTGGGGCCAAATAACTGCATGCATATGCTAATTTTTTGGTTGTCTGTTTGAGGGTGATCCTGTTTGAGTACCCCTAATGAAAACCTCCTTTTTCTCCAGCACTTCTGCAAGGTCCATTGCAACAGGTCCAGAATAAAGGGGCCATTTTAAAAATGAGGTCAGCACATGTGCTGGGGCAAGGATTAAATGACTAACTGCATAAATGTGCGAAATTGTTGGGGTCTGTTTGAGGGTTCCTGTTTGAGTACCCCTCTTGTGAACACCAATGGGTCTGTTCGGCTAGGTCTTGAAGTGAGGGGAAGGTGATTTAGTTGAAAATACCCACTAATAAATATTTGCCAAGAGTCTTGATGGCGAACTTTCCCTTAGTCAACCTGATGAGTGACACAGGTGAGAAGCCCAGTTTCATGAAACGGCATATGCCCATTATGTGACAACACAGCGTGCATTTTGTTGAATCAGGCGTCTATAACAGAAAAGTAAAGATGCCTGTCATTTTCTATTTCATATTTATTAAACGATTTGTGAATATTGGGCAGGAATTCGTACGTCCTGAGGGGAGAAATAGACGATGGCGTCTTGAGGGTCGTCTGCTTCGTTTTGACAAAATTCCGTGTCAACCACGAAAAACATCTGCGTGTCCGACCTGCAAATTGACCAATTGACAACTCGATCATCTCTGAAATTCATTTATTCCGCCCAGAGCTACAAATTATGCAAATAAGGAGCGAAATACTTGCCATAGTTTCATGATTGCATAACTCCCAACCACCGCATAATATTATGCAGGTTGCATCTAAACGGAGATGCTGAATAAGCTACGTTCGGCAAGACAAGATTCTCGCTCGATCTGACATCGAGTTTAACCTAATTATATTCAGGTTTAGTTGATGATTTAATTAAAATTATTTAATTATAAGTAAAATTATTAAGTTTATTTAATTATAAGTGAAATATAATCAGATTTGTTTTATTAAGCGTGAAACGTTAGACAGGGAAATAGTGCTGATGGCGATTATAAGCAATGTTCGGCAAGACAAGATTCTCGCTCGATCTGACATCCGAGTTTAGCCAAATTGTATTCAAGTTTATGTAATGATTTAACTAAATTTGGTTTAATTATTACGCTTATTTAATCATAAGCGAATATAATCTGATTTGTTTTATCGATAAGCGTGAAACGTTAGACAGGGAAATAGTGCGTGATGGCTAGAATCTATATTGCCGGACACGGCCTAGGGTACATCTATAAGTCGATTCAGAATTTCACAAAATTTACAATTTTAAATTAATTTAGGTTAAACCAAATCGAAGTTTCGTTTATAACAATGCATGATTTTATTTATTAATTCATTCCTGCAAGCCACTGCTTGAAACTCAGTTAACACAGAATAAAAATACGTAGCCCGCCATCGCTACATGGTTAGTATTTTCGAACAAATTCGTCCTGAAACAATATGGTCACTAAATAATATTTATCCAGTACTCAACATAGTATTTCCGACAATTATTATTTACGGCTTGCAAATTACGACGATGCGAGCCCTAAATAAATAAAAGTAGGTTAAGCCTCGTCCCACCCCTGCCTGGTTAGGATAAGCCATCCCCCCAGCCCGTAATGTGTCATAAGCGTAGTAGTCATTGTGTGGTGAGGGTGTCGCGTCCGTTGGCTCCCAACTCCTGAGAATGTAGCCGTGTTGTGAGTTTAAACGCGTGTTTTTGGATATCAGCTCACTATGAGTCTGTTCGGTGATTTCCAGAATGCCTGGCTCAAACGTTTCCCAGGCTGCGACCTGCCCTTGGCTTGGGAAGAAGACGTCCGGGCCAACCTCGCCAAACACGGGCAGAGGGTCGCCGAGCTCAAAGAGGAGCTCGAAAAGGAGTCTTTCTACGTCGAGTACCTGGAGAGGTTGTTGGCGGACGTTGAGACCCACCGACGATCAATCGTCGATAAAATAACGTCGTCACAGGCGCCCATCAGAGATAAAAACAACGGTGAGATAGGTGGCAAATCGAAAGATAGCCCTTCCCAAAATGGCGGCGGACAGATAGCTAATAATGCGACGACTGTGCGACGATCAAACGGTTTCGTCGAGGAAAACGGCGACGATTACGAAGACGTGTCATCTAGTCCTTGTGTCGACACCCCGCTCGACGAGCCCACATCACCCGCAGCCGTGAAAGACGGCGATCGGGCGTCGTCCGGCGGTGACCGCAGGGAGGAGGAGGAGGAGGAGGAGGACAACAAAGGAAAACAGGCCTTCGTCACCGTCATCGAAGTCAATGGGTCAGCCTTGGGACCAGTGGACGAGCACAAAACCAGGCTAAGCAGACAGAAAAGTGGACAGGAGAAGCTGGTGGACAGTCTGGAAGCGCAGGCAGGTAGTCCGGTGAGTTTGGACAAGGGTGGTCTGGAGAGGCAGAAGGACAGCCTGGAGAGAGGCGTGGACACCAAGAGTAGTCTTGAAAGGCAGAAGGATAGTCTGGAGAGGCAGAAAGGTGGTCTGGAGAGAAGCGTGGACACCAAGAGTAGTCTTGAAAGGCAGAAGGATAGTCTGGACAGACAGAAGGAAAGTCTGGAGAGGAAGAAAGACAGTCTGGAGAGGAAGAAGGACAGCCTGGAGAGACAGAAAGGTAGCCTGGAGAGGCAAGGGATGAGCATGGACACCAAGAGTGTTCTGGAGAAGCAGAAGGACAGCCTGGACGAGGATGACCCGGAGGAGGACGGTAAGCCGTTGTCGCACATGTACTCGTCGCCAGCAATAAAGAAGAAAGTGCCTCCGAAGCCGCCTCCCAAAAGGCCCCGACGCCCCTTCTCGGCCACGGCGCCCTTGGTCAGTAGGTCGAGTAGCCAGCCTTGCACCTCCCCGGTGCAATCGGCACCGGAGAGCAAGGAGAGCAAGAATCCGGAAGACAAGGAGGCAGATTGGTCAGCGCCGGGCGATGGACAGCCGGAAGACCCCAGATTGAGCCTGCCGCCCAAACCCAAGTCCTGGCTGGTCAAGTCGGAGTCTTTGAAGTCCAACGATGGGATCGGTGAGGAAGGCAAGGGCCCTGATTCCAGACGGCCGCTGCTGGCCAAGATGTCCAAGCAGCAGTCGACCGAGAACCCGGACTCGGAGGGCGAGAACTACCTGACCATGTCGTCGGACAAGAGCTCGGAGTACGACGACCAGACCCTCAAGTCGCAGGCCAGCGGATACAGCAGCCACAGCGGGGGTTTGTCGGACGGCGACCGCAGCGGGCTCACCGAAAGCCCGGCCTCTGCCCTCATGGACGACGGCGTCAGCGCGGACGAGAACGACGGGGACGACAGTCCTCTGTATACGGATTACGTGAACATCGACTACTTCCTGAAGAAGGCGGCGCGGACCAAGCATGCCACTGCCCTGTCCAGGAGCGAGTCGGTGGCGGTGGACTCCGACGAGGACGACGACGGCATGGACCTCATCCTCCAGACCTTTGTGCAAAAGATAGAGCTGGAGAGGAAAGCCGAGAGACAGCAGGAGGCCCCTGAAAAGGAGGATGCGCCCGTTCCGGAAGGACCCACTGCCGGAGAGGACGTGTTCGACGGCGACTCGGGTGAGAGCAATATTACGTACTCTGGGGTTGGGCACCGCTTGCTGTCCCTCATTCGTGGTCCCTGAGGCTTCCCGAAACATTGTGTTTCCCAAACCAATCCCTGGGTCCTTTAGGTGGACGGTCCAAGTCCATATTTCTGTTTTTTGACGTCTGTTATCGGTATAGGGTGTAAGTTAGACAGCGGTTGGTTTTTCGGTGGTTTTCAACCACAACGTGGAGATTTTCGTGGTTGTCACATGTTCATTTCGTTAAATCCTCCATGGAGGGTCCTTTGATGACACAAATAGGTCATCTAGCACATACTTTGCTAATTCCCAAGGGGACAATCTATTATTTCATCTATTTTATCTTTTTGTGCAGTGATATCATATGGGCATATATGGCGGTCCGACTTCAAACATATGTGATGTTTGACCTCTGTCTGTATTAGTACCAAATCCGCCATTTTTCGCCCAAAAAGTGGTTTGAGAAGCGTATTAAGCGATTTTTCTGTTTTGGAAATGCAATTATTCCGCATTAAAAGTGCGATTTTCTTAGGTGGAATTGCACCTTTTCTAAAATAAAAAACCCACCTTTTTTAAAGTAAAAATGCACTTTTTGATAAAGTAAAGATGCACCTTTTTAAAAATAAAATACACCATTTTTAAGTAAAAATTCTCCTTTTAAAGTAAAAAATAGACCTTTTTTAAAACAACGTACACTATTTTTAACATAAAATACACCATTTTTAAAATAAAAATACAC
>JAUJYV010002778.1:0-11617 GCA_033995625.1 Ophyiulus pilosus | reverse complement strand
TTTTAAATGTGTGATAGATTTGTAACTATTGTATATTGCCAAATGTTTATATAGTAAATCAGAACATCCCAACAGCCCTTATTCTACACATATATTAATCATTGTTATTCACACCAAAAAGCATATTTCCCATTTTTTAGCGAAGGGTTAAACAAAAAGACCCGAAGTCGACTGTTGTTTATAAGTTAATGAAAAGTTAACGTTGACTAAATGGCCATGGTAACATGAGAGCCCTCATAACAGTGATTTTAATGTATTTTCGTTCAGTTTTAAAGGTCTTTAGTGACCCTGGGCTAATGTGATGTGTTTAACCACGTCGACAAATTTGTCATCACTTTCGCTGTAGCAGAAAGAAAATTGAATCCAATGACGTCAAGGAAACAGAAATAGATTAGTTGAACTAAACTCGTGTTTCGTTCGGAAATATTACCATGACAGTGCACCTAAAGTAAAATTTTCCTAGTTGATTGAGTGCATTTTAAACATGAAAATTGAACAAATAAACCGCATACAATTCCCTGTTTGAGAAGGTGGGTCTGGGCTTATGCTACGGATGCGTTGTCAGCGCAACTTAACAGAGAAATAACAGCAGGTATAATGTAGCTGATCGAAAAATGTTAAATGTATCCAATGTTTGATATCGTTATTTCAACAGCTATTTGCGGTTGACAATTGCAAGCCATATCCGCACACCTCGCAATCAATTAGCGTCCGTCCTCCATACACATGTCACCAATATGCCTTACCTTTGTGTCGTCTGTGAAAATGGGGTCGTGCACAATGGAGGAGTTTTCAGTTTTCGTTATTTTGCGGAGCTGGTGTTTCCGAAATGGCTGTTTGCATTAGTTGCTTATTGATTAAGCGCATTCAACACTTTGCCATAATGGTTCGTTGAAAGTGCATTCCGAGCATAAAGCGCATTTTACTACAGGTGCTGCAGGATCCCATCAAGCCGCCCCTGCAAGACGTACAATGGGGCGCTAGGATGCGCATTGTTGAGAATCTGTAATAGAATGCTAGGAAACAATTTGCATAATTGTCGAAGAATGGCAAACGCTGCTTTTCTTTTCTGAATTTTTTTTTTTTTTTTTAAAATACAAATGTTACAAGCGAACAAGGGGGGCGCAACGGGAAATCGATAATCGACAATGTTTACATGACTCAGCGAATGCGAATTAAATAGGCAGCTCCTGAATTGAAACAGCACCTCGTTCCTAGCATCTATTTCTGTTTGGAGGGATGGCGGGGGGTGCATTCTAATGTGTCTTATAAATAATCGATTGTCTGGACTCTATTTTCCTATTTTGGAAACCATGCAGAGCTGCGTACATTTAGTTTTCTCGCTATTTTGTTTAGAACTAGCCAAAGGGTGCCAAATGTATACTGGGCTTTTAACCTTTTTGACTTCGAAATCAGTTATGTTCGGCCATTAACAATAGCTATCTTATAAAGGTGGTTGGACAGCCATGGGAGACTGGAATTTCATAGTTATGCCATACTAGGACTTTTGCATTCCTATGTTTTTCCAGCTGCATTTAACTGTTCAGACATATACTTGAAGGTAACATAGGATACATGGTGTGAAAATCCACATTTGCATATCTTGTAGCAGTTAAATTTCGGATTTTGAAAGGCATTATAGGTAGCTTGAAAGCCCAGGATGTTAGATATCGTTGGAATGTTAATTTAGCCAATGTATTCCTATAACATTCCACTTACCAAAAAGCTATTTGAAAGGTTTGTTAACATTTGTAAGTTTCTGATTTTAAGAGGAAATATGTAGGTGGATGAACAACATAAGAATCAATGTTTTTGGATTACTATATTCTGCCTATGGTATTAACATGCTATTCCAGCCTACTAAGTCTGTTCGCTCATAACTTTTAAAATAGTAAAATATACAAATATTTGTTTGATTTAGATTTTTGAAATTTGTCTATCTTGATGAGTTAATACAATGGCTGTTCTAAATGTTTGTGGAAAGTACAATTTGTTTGTTAGTAAATTAGACTACGTGCGTCTCAAAACCCCTAATATACCTTTAATTTAAGGATTGCCCAGCAGCCTTGAAAATCGGGAAAGTCTGGAAATATGTTTGAAATTCATATCAAACACCAGTTTATCCTTAAATAACTATTTGTTTAAACTCTCGACAAAAAATGTGTGAAACTCATTGAAAAAATATTGTGATAATTGGTCGTGAGTGGGATCCTTGAAAATGTAAGGAATTGAATTTGTAACGGCAAATTTACTGGAAACCCTGATTTAGATTTTAGATTTTCATCTAGGTGACTAAATAACAAGACGTCAACGTAACAAAGAAAATTTTGGTATATGAAATTTTTCAAACAAGCTCTATAGCAATGACAACAATGCAACATCTTTCATGAAACTAAATTTAAATAAGAAAATTAAAGCGAGATTTAATTATGATTTAAAACACGTCCACTGGGAGCAGCACAGTTGGAGTGGGTATGCCAATTTGGGATATCAGATTTTATTTTTGGTCTCTAATTAGGCACGTTTCTTAATTAGATGTATCCAAACCTTTTCTGAATTCCCAGAAATGGGAAGAAAAAAAATCCTGTTTTATGAAACTACTGAGCAACACGCCAGTTCTCGGTTTATATTATAGCATTATTCAACTGCCTTTCTACATATAACATTAACTTATAAAGTGATTATGCGGAATTCAGAGGCTTGTCCAAATTATCAGTAAGTTAGCATTTCTTTTGAATCTCATAATAAACTGAACAGTCATCTCAGGATGTTGAATGTTCATTTGAAATTTAGGAAAATTGATTCGAAGATGATTTGCTGCTTTTCATAAAGTTTGTCTATTTCTAAAAAAAAATGCTGAGTGTTTTTCAGATGAAAGACCCAAACCATTAAAACAAATTGAATTCAATGCTAAAGTAAGCATGAGCTATTGTTAAAATCGAAATGAATGAAGCGCAAATCTTGCTGAAATTTGCACATGAAATAGCATTAGGATAATTCCTATTCAATTCTTTGTTTTGTATTTTTGATTGTTACACAAGATGGAAAACCATAAAACCATCCTAAAGTAAATCTATAAAAGTAATTCCGATGTTATATTCGAGGTATTCCTTTGTGGTTCTAAAAAGCTTAAAAATCAATTTCCCAGAGATTCGCATTGAATTTTTCGCAAACTTGGCTCTTCCAAATGACAAAATTGAATTTTATCATTCCCTTAAGGCGGATGTAAATACCATACTCGGCTATATCAGCAATGTTAAGTTTTTTATGATAGCTATGTGAATCACAAAAAAAAAAATTCCCCCTAATATTTTACTACCTCCACATTGAAAAATATTCAATTTAGGATTTCTTTCATTCTTTATTTCTTTAATAATTGAATATTATTCAACAGCACACGTTCTCTTAGCACGTACATTTTCAACTTGTAATCGTCTTTTAAAGCAAAAGATTGAAAATAAAATATGTATTTATGGGGATAACTCAATGCTCAAAAAACAAACAAAATTATTGCTGATATAAGCCATGTAGTGAATATAATGTCCATGAAGTAACTAGATGAAGTTTAGTACAAATCCTTTGGCAGTGGCGGCTTACGTCACTGTGGACCTGCAGCACCCCCTATTTCCACTTCATATTACCGATAAAATTTAATATAATGAGTCCTTGTTTCTTTAATTATTTCTTTAAACTTGTACTATATATAATTAGTAGCCATCCCCCACTGGGGGACCCCAGTTTACACAAAAATCTTTGTATGAAACTATGCGCTTCACAGTTCCAGAGGCGTGGAGCTGCGAGGGAGCACTGTCGCTCCTGCAGTGCCGACCGTTTGACTGTTGCAGCACCCCCACTAAATTTAGCTACGAGCCACCACTGTCCTTTGGTATGTTTTTTATTTATGATTTACAGTGTGTGTAAACTTAATGAAATCGTGTTACCGAAGCTAGTTTGGGGCGTAATAAGTCAGCGGGGCACCCTGTAGAAGAAATTTAATCTTTTTAAAAAGCTATTGTGCGCGATATTAAGTACTTTCACTTGTTTATTATGCTGGGCGAAATAGAGCGCAGTATGCTTCAGGGTGGCAGCAGCTGGCGTAAGTTTTTATTGGACGTGACCCATTTGATGAACGAACGGCCATGGAAATCTATATTGGATGTTTTTATATTTGAGACCCACTATAGTTTCCCTTTTTTCGTTTTTTTTGCTAACATCTCCACGGGATCAGGTCTATATGTGGGCCCACATTACGATTGAAACGCCTGAAGTACGCCGTGGTTCTGCTTGGCCATTAAGGCAATCTTTTCCAATCTCAATTTATTGTGGCTTTCGTGGGTTAGATGCTGGGCTTGGCATGAAGGCTTAGGAAGTGGTTTACCTAGGGTCTATCACGTGGCCTTACAAGGGATGTATGACACTCGAAAATTGGATACAAATTCTGAGAACGCTTAGGATTTTATTATAAAGCGCACACGCTGTAAAATGCAGCCTTCCATCCCCTTAAAAACGCGAATTGCTATAGATTCTGAAAAACGACGAATGCCATAGAGATATCTACCTTCTTTCTGAAACCTTACGGTGAGCTGATGGAGACACGGGAAATCCGAAAAGTTCGTCAAATTTTCAGAATATTTTAGTTGTTTTGGATATCAAATCTATTATGGCTAGTGCTTCGATTTAGAGAAAGTAGTTGCCAAAATAGTTTATGAAACCATGAACTTTTTGTTAGGATACTTAAGAGCTTAAATTTATTAAACATACAACTCAAAATCATCAAACGTCGATGTTCATTAGAGAGTTTGAGCCAGCCAACGTTATGATTTCGTTAACGTTGGCTGGCTCAAACTCTATTATTTCCATCTTCTAGAACTGTTGGAAAGTTGAGATGTGTATATATTTCTTATTAATATCCAAAAATATTCAAAGCCAACATGTTCATTATGGCTAGATCTAGTACATGATTTCAGATCCAAACAAGTCCTGTTAGTTAATTCGAAAAAAGCTTTTTAATTGCTCAAAAACAGGCAGCTTGAATGGCGTATTAAATTATAATTTGGTTACAAAATTCGTACATTAATTTCTGAATTAATATCGCTTATTCATTGTGGTAAAATACAAGAAACATGTATCGTAAGCGAGCGTTACACCGATCCTATACCACAAATCATGGTTATTGATTAGGTTTAATTTAGCCTCACTCATAAAAGTATTGATGGAAGATTAACATGGACCTCTTCCAAATCAATTGTATCGCAGTAACTTATCAAATATTCGTATCACCAATATCTGAATTGGAGCGTTAAGGTCGTTGACTCCTGTTGCTCTTTAATGTTTGCAATGAATGACCATATTGGTTTCGGGTTTGAAATTAACAGACACAAATTTTCTCGCTCGATTGCATTATAACGTGACGATGTTGTTTTAATTTGGCACCAATGAGAATTGACATGTCATGCGCGTCTCATCAGCATAATCAAAAAGCGAATTATATTTATTAGTTCCTCGGAATTCCGTGTCATAATTCGTCCCATCCAGCGACATATGAAGAGAAATTACTTGTCATATAATTAAGCAACTCCCATCGTGCAGCCCCTTTATAGACGGTGTGGTTTCACGTTGTTCTCGTCACCACCTTCATTTGTTTCATTAAAGTTTTGGCATATTATACGTTGCCAACATTGATAGAATGTGAGGCATTCGTAAAATGATTTGTTAGATTATTTTTCCTGCCCTACATTGTTGTACGTGGGACATAATGCAACTTTCAATCGATTCTTTCGCCGTACTCTGAGAATTTTCTTATCTTTATTATTATTATATGCTCAGAACGAACATAAATAATAACACTATCAAAGGCAAGTGCTATAGTGACTTTTGGGAAATAAAAAAAAAACCGAATCGGTGAATAAATAATACAGTTCGTCATAAGGTTTTTATGACCGTAGCGATTTATTAATATCAATTTACATGCAGTGTGATTAGGGAGTTGTTTACAGGAGAAATTTACAAGTTCTGAAATTCGTTTTGATTACGTGGTGAACCAACTGTATTTTATAATCTTGAAGAAAAGATGAGGAGGAGGAGGAGAAGGAGGAGGAAAAACTAGCACGTGTAAGATTTTGTTTGAAGTATTTGAATAAGGGGTGTAATAATGTATTCTTTTATATTGCCCAACGAGTCCACAGGAACACAAATTCGTGAATCTTCATGGGGTTTCGCAGCTTCAGTGCATCCATAGGGGTATAAAAAAATTCTAGTCGCGGAATTAGATAATAAAAATGCGAAACCTAGTGACTGAAATGCGATCTTTTTTGCCTTAAATCTTTTGATTCGAATAACGGATTGTAAATGATAAAAAATTCTTTACCAAACTCCTTTTTATGTGCCATGGTCTGTAGCTCAAACGTCCGAATCTGCCTTCTAGCTCCACATTTTTATTACGTTTTCACAGAATGAGAACGTAATAGGAAGCAGCTGGCAACTACTTTTTCATTGCCTTTCTTTTGTAACCCTTTTTTGTGTTAGGGTTTGAATGGGCTTCGGCCTGCGTGCGTTTTGCAGTTGATATAAAATTTCAGAAGTGTAGCTGAGTTAAAACTCCATTATTTTTGCAATGTCCATGCAGCGATATTGCTAGGGATTGGTTGGAATTATATGAGATGCCCTTTCGATTGGTCAGTGGTTGGAAACCAACTCGATCTTAAAGCGTGTGTATGCATTGCTTTTGTTCCTATAGCCACAAGAGCTGTCTGAAGCAGACGTCTGCTTCTAAAGCATAAAAAAATGCGTCTAGGAAACGTCTTATTCCATGAGTAGGATTCGTAATGGCCATAGTACAAGATGTTACCTCTACTTCTGGAGTGGCTTAGTATAAGGTTGAGGTTTTGGGATCAATGCTTCTTTAACAGGGAAAGTACCGAGATGACCGTTTCTAGGTCAATAAGGTCACTAGTCATAACCTCGCTTTATTTTGTTAGTATACACGGACATTGATCTTGCAATTATAACCAAGGATGAGCAGTTCATTAAGGAAGGAAAGGTCTTTCGGGAAAGTTACAGTGGACATGGAAGGTTATCCAGTTGCAGCAGTGATTAGTTGCAACATGATGTTGACAAGTCGAACTAGCTATAGTAGAAAATGTGTAGAAATGATTTCTTTCAAGACATTATACCAAGCCATCCTAACTGTAACAATCAGTTTTTTATATTTGCGGTCTTTCCTAAGTATATATTTGCCAAGTTATGTTCAGTTTCATATGTACGATGGTCAGTTATAGGCTGATGATTTTTTTTCCCTACCTTATAATTTCAAACCAAATGTAGTTCTCTCACAAAATAGCAAACGTTGGAAGATTACCGATTGATGGTTTTCGAGTTTAGGACCACACCCACCCCTTGGCACGGCTGTTGATGGCGTGGTTGGTTAATTACGTGGCATTTGGTCTAGCGTAATGCTTTTTGGTTTTCTTATTCAACCGTTTCAATCGCTCTTCATTAGGAAATGTAACGTCTCTTAGGTTTATTACTTTCTCTATACAGTGCACATATGCTGTACATGGACATGTACTATGGATGATTGCGATGAGCCTTGCCAAGCTAATTTTATTAGTTTTTGTGTTAATTTGTAAAGGAATAAAAAAGCTTATATCACTTCAAATGAGCAGTTATGTGGTTTGCAGCGTATTAAGGAAAAACATTAAAAAAACCTAAATAGGCGTGCATTTAGGCTTAGAGCTGCCTTCGAATGATATTGACTATTAGTTCAATTGTTAAATTTAGAAAAATGGATATTTGCTACAGTAGCGTCTTAGCAATTTTTCTCAACTCACATGACACTTAAGGGGAGATTTTTCTTTCATTTTTACTAATTAATTATCGAACAAAAAGATTTAGCATAACATACATAAGTCAACTCTATAGGTAAGTTGTGCACAAACCTAAATTTTGCCTTTATAACTACTTTAATAAATCTGTTGATATAATTATTGAGGAATGAATGAATTTGTTGCTTTATATACTTCATAAATTGTCCAAACAAGGTTATATTAAAAATTTGGTTAGTAGACGATTGAGCCGTTTATTGGAGTTGATTAATTTTCATTGTCCTTTGTCAATAATATTAAACCAAAGCCCGATGAAATTGTCCAGTGTTATAACTTTATATTGTAAACTTCAAACTAAGACTACAGGACTGATAAAGGATTTCGAAAATATCAGTGAAATACTTGCATAATAGGTAGTGAGACCGACCTTATGGACAAGCATTGAATTTATTTTAAATAATTTACGAATTCTGTATACGTTGTGTTTGATCTGAGACCCTCGATTACTTGCAACATGTTCCCCTTGTTCGTTTTTCAAACACTGTTTTAATGAAACTGACCTTTTAAGATGAACCTTTTGTAGCATCTCATAGTCGTCTACAACGTTTTCCGAGAATCCGTTCTCAGTCATCCTAAGAGGCAATTAGGGATCTCGAGAAAACCTTTAATTGCGGATAAATAAGTGGATTGTTCGCAATAAAAGTTTTTGGAAGGCCAACGGTCATTACGTTTGCTCTTAATGTGACAATTTCAGGCTGTTGGAAGCGATTGGTATATAGAGAAAACGAATTTTAGACGACACTTTTTCTGACATTAGCGGTATCTCTGAGACTAATAGCACAATGAGCAGTTTAAACAAGTGTTTGGAATCGTTTCTATTGCCTCTGTTTTGCAAACTCAACTTAAAAATACCAAATGTCTCTCAGAGGCAAAACACTTTCACATATGGTCGGTCAATGGTTGTATCTTCAGGACTAGACACTCTAAATTGAAATACTCAACAACAGCGAAACAGCCTGGCGACCCATTTCTGTTAAATTCGTACATTTACAAAACTACTGGTTTAATTAAGTCACATAAAGTTGAATCTTGTCCATGCAAGCAGGTTGCGTTGCTAGGTTTATGTGAATGTATGACCGACAAAGGATTATTATTGACTTTAGGTAACATAATTGGGTTTGGTTTTCATTAACGTGATAATTTTCAGATGATTTTCAGTAAAAGTTCTTGTTAAAGTTTTAGTTGAAGTTCTTGGTAAAGACTTAATAGAAATTCGTGGTAAAAACTCAGTCAACTAAAAGCAAGAAATGACCCTTTCTCGTAATTATACTTTAAGCAGAAATTGATTGTCATGATTGTAGCCATTTTTAAACTTGCTAATCTGTTGAGCATTTTGTTAAACCGGTTTTATGATTAGTAAGACAATTTGCATATCCAAATAGATTTTGAAACACAAAATAATTCCACAAGGCATTCTGGATGAACATTTGACATATTTTGAATACTTGTCCTATTGATCAACAGTCTATGAATAAACAATCTATCATCAACATTGCGAATCTAGGATTCAAGAATGTATTACGTTAAAGTAAAATATTGCAATTTAATCACCTTGCCAGGTTCGCAAAATTCAATTTTCCGTTTTAGACAATACGAATGATTTGAGTGCCTCTGATTTGAAGGTAAGAGAAATCATGAATCACGAAGGCTGCTACTTTCAAAGTAAAGAACAATATATCAAAAATAGGCCATTTTTGGAAGGACCGAATCGAGATCTGTTGATGGGAGGGAAGAAAAGAAATCGTTTTTATCGCGTTATTATATTACGCGAGAGGCGATTTTGTGAACAACATGCGCTCGGGAAGGGTTCCTCTTTAAAATTACCAAGAGCAGAAATGTCATTATTGTTGTGTAAAGATTAAGGAGAAAAGGTATAAGGGAGAAATTGTGGTAAAGTGTTAGGGTCAATTTAGGTATTGCGAGCACGTGTGCGGGTAGCCCAAGCAGCACATATAAGGAGAGTGGTATTCCGTGAGTGGCACTTTTAAATAGCATCACACATGGCTTCTGCAATTAATAGTCATGTCTCGTCTTATTCGTGATGACATTAAAACGATAAGTCTGAATATAGTAATGGAGAGACATTGCTCAACATTAGGAAAGCGCAAAAAAGATTAGCTTAACGCGATTATAAGCCCGAAACGAAAGGCGAAATGATATTTTTCTTGCTGGAAAAATGTATATATATAACCATTTATTTATCAGCATAAGAATTCATGTCATGCATGAGACATTTACTTACACTACGTGGTTTTGGTTCCCTCAATAATTATTGATTACAATTCGCAAAGAACTGTAAGTTCTGATACAAATTCTTCCAGTATCTAGAACTTAGGAATTCAAATTCATTTAATATTTAGTATTTTTCATATTTTTACAAGACGCTAACTGGGTGTATAGTAATGGATATTTGGAAGATTAACACTGGTAACCTCGAACTGTGTATAAGTTACCGATGGTCGCTAAATAAGAAACCAAATACATTTGTGCTTTATAATCTGAGGTAACAAATTATTAAAAATCTCCTAATATTACACCATATATATAATATATAATATATATAATATCACATGTTAACTGTATATCAAGAATATTTATAGGCTTTAACATATAATATCTGATTTTTTTCAAACAGCACTGTATTCGCACAGCTGAATCTATTTTTAAGTAATTCTGGAAGGAAGTTTACTACAGTAATATCGATAAACATTGTGGATGGATTTGAAATTGTTGATGATGAGCCTTGTAATGGAGGAATACTTTATACACTAAGTCTATAAAATGCTCTTTTTTTAAACGAACTTCAGAATGGCTGAATTCGTGAAAATGAGAGTAGTTTCGTTAGTGTCTAGATTCTAGTCTAGACATTTCACCCTAGACTCTATCCACCGTATATTTTATGGATACCCGGTATTCGAAATTGGCCCTTGGGAGTATGATTCCAGAGTTTGAAAACATTGAACGACGTAGTCGCGAGGTGGAGCTTCCGTTCAACACCACTCCAACCATGACGTCAGCTTCAAGTTGGAAAAATAAGCCAATTTTAATTATTCCACGAAAGGTTTCGAATGCCTTTGTCTGTTTTCTCCACCCCTCATCTATGTTTTCGTTCCCTGTTGTCGAGGGGCTCCTAGGGCCGGTGGCCTAATGCGGGCATTGTGCTGTGAACGCCACCCCCCTACAACATATTTCCTCGATCGTAATGAGTTCTGGGAGCTCTCTGGGCAATGTCTGTGCTTGTGATTAGTAGCATGTTAACCCAGGCCATGACATTGCTGATCGCCAGACTGCGCTCTACTTGCCTGATCGATAATACAGGCTGGAGGCCATGGAAGAATAAGGCGACTCCATCGTGCCACTCTATCCAGTGCATTGTCCTCTATGCTCCCTTTTTATAGCGTCGCACAGCGGCACGTGTTTGCTACACTCGCTTTTCGAGGGATTCAACACAAGCGATGTTGGTTTTTTTTTTAGAATTTACGATGGCGGCTTCTCGTAATCATACACGAATCCCAAACTTGAGCAAGGAATTTTCTTGAAAATTGTTGCGAGACACTTGTTCCTTTTACATGACTTATGATGTGCATGTACGTCTGCCAATGCGATTGGTATTCATCTTTTGTGCATCGGTGCATGTCTATATAAAGGGATTGACACGATAATGTGAACACTTGTTATGGTATATAGTCGGTATATTACGTTAGATTAAAAATCTGAGAGTTGACAAAATCGGA
>JAUJYV010002777.1:0-11622 GCA_033995625.1 Ophyiulus pilosus | reverse complement strand
GTTTCGCTTAACGAGTGTTTCGCATAACGAGCAAGACTCCGAAACCAATTATGCTCGTTATGCGAGGTTCCACTGTAGTTCCAAAAGCATGACATATTGTTATGATAAAACGCACCACAGATGGCGCTGGCATTTTCAAGCTGATTTTTCAGTGCATCTGCATAGCAATACGAATCTGAATCAGCAAACATTTGTCATAAGATTTTAAAGCTCAGTAATTGAAGAGTCCATAGCTGCATGAATGGAACAGGAAGCAGCCTAGTTTACAGCCAGAGTTCCTCACATCCATTTGTGAAAACAAAAACAAGAGGCACAGCAATGAGAATCACCAGGACTAAAAGATTTGCCATAAACATAACAGGCGCAAATCCTTGGTCCCCACAATGGCGGCGGATCCACGGATGACCAACCGTTTCCTGGCCACGCGCCGCAAATAAAGCATTAGCCAAAGATTGGGGCGGATGTAAGGGACAAAAGGCTGTTAAAAACGCAGTTTCATGACAGGTAACCCCAGGTACGTGGTGCCATGTCAAGGGGGTCTGCAAAAGGTACAAGAAAAAATGGAGGGCAGATTTAATACGGCGTCTTGGTCCGTTAAATACCCTTCATTATGTAACGGCGATTGCACATATTAGTCCACACGCATGGTACAATGGGCTATTAACAAACAGTTAAGCAATTACGACCCACCCCCGCAAATCGCTCTGTCAGCCCAGGTATGTTTTCTGCCCCCACGATATACCATTGATGGTACCTGGCACGAACCCGTTTATTTTTTGTGGACGCCCACGACAAATGTGCAATGGAACCATCATTTAACAGGCAAAAATAAAACCATCAGTACCACCGTCTGAACAATGAACGCCATTTTTAACAAGTTGACTCTCACAGCAGACGCCATCTTGGAGCACCAGGATGGCCAACATCAAATATTGTTTGAAGTTGTCGACATCATTATCACTACCACACTAGTCCACCATGGGGTAGTGGTAATGACTGTGGTTTTTCAAGTATTCCACAGTTGCTTCCAGGCAAATGCCAAGATAGTTCCTCTAAAAATCGGCCGCGACCGTGCTCATTTAGAGGAACCCTCTTCACTTATACAATAAAGTACCAAAATAATACAAATTCAAAAACTGCAATCCCAACTGTCAGGTGGGCTGAGTCCCTCAATGCACTTACTAGTCGCTAGGTAACAACGTGTCGTGAGGATGCTATCACAAGGATGGTAGCAATGACAATTTTAAATGATGATGAAAAGAATAGCCCTGGTCATGACAAGAATAGCCTAGTCACCAGAAATGATGACGCCAGGATGGCCATGGACATTCTCGATGGTACAATCCTAGTTATAAATGATGTCAGAAGGGTCGAGTTGTAATGCAAATCATCATCATCATCATCATCATTGCAGAGCATGGGCTCAATGCCCATTGGTGCCGGATGCCTGCTTCACCAAACCACTCCATCCATCACTGAGCGCTTATGCATTCATTGTGGGACTCAGCCCACCTGACAATTGGGATTATAGTTTTGAATTTTTTTGGTAATTGATAATAGATATGAAGAGAGGAAGGAAGAAGCACAGTTGCGGCCGATTTTTAGAGAAAGTCTTCGTGCCAAGATGGATGTTTACTATTGGTCCTTCTTTTTGCATGCGATTAGACGATGGAATAGCCTACCTGGCGATTCTCCTGATTTGGTACAAATTTAATCTAACAATGATGTCTAAGTCGCTACTGACGTTGGAGCATTCTCCTGAAATTGGGTACGACCCCCCCCTCCCCTACCATATGGCATTCATTTGCTGACTGTAGGATACTGAGTTGAATTGAATTGAAAAAAAAGTCATCCAATTGCTTGGACAAAATGAGGGTGTCCAGTAAATTTGCTGGAAAATATTCAAGGCTTTCAAGGCTCTTCCTTTTAAACTTGCAAGGGCTCCTCCTACGACTAATTACCACAATATTTGTCAAAATAGTCTAGTCTGAACAGAAATTTCCTGATGCGTTCCAGAATAAACCAGTTCTTAACATGGCTTTCAAGCATAATTCCACATATTCTCGATGTGATAAAAATACAAGCACATATGTCAAAATAATGCAACTTGCAAGAGAGAAATGTTCCAGTATCGGATCAAAGATGTGATTTCGGGGGGATCCCTGGATCCAGCACTCCGGTCCACGGTCCAGGAAATGCACATTGGAAACCAAAATTTGTTTCAAGACTTATGGGCCCCATGTTGGAAAGCAACGTTAGCAATCAATGCTAACCTGTTCCTAATATAAATTAAACGACTTTCTGTTGCCATGGCGATTTCCACCAAGACTTTTTTATCGAGAAACGATTTTCCAAGTTCCGGTTGTGTGCATCTCAATAATGAAAACTGTTGGAGGAATCCGGTCTGAAACGTTCCATGGACGTCGAGTATAGCTATTTTCTGGAAATTCAGAAAATATGATAAGTGTCGTTTCCCTTCCAAGGCAAACAGGAAGAGCAACATGGACAGCACAAGATAAAAGGCGCCGCATGCTGGGCTCCACGAGCTATATGCTTCCAAAACATGCTGCCCACGTGATTTGGTCCAGTCTCTGGGCAGTTCCTCCTGAAGAGGACGCACAAGGCCAAGCGTTGTTGCTCGATCAAGTCATGTCATTAACCTCAGAGCATGCATGGGTCCAAGTTGACCACTTTTGTGAGATTAAATCGGTGTTGGAAAGGATAACAAAGGCTTAGGCAAACAGGATTTCCCTTCTTCAGCTCCCCAGACATCTTCTGAAATTTGCATTCAATTAGGCACGAGGGAAAAAGTGACGTCGGAGGTTCGATATGACCCCGACCAGAACCGGCCATGGCCAGCTGGATTTTTGGATCAAACCCCCGTGACTAAGAGCAAAACGTCATACATTTCTTCTCTTATTATAATGTGTGGCCTCATAGGGTTAATGAACATTGTATTCACAAACTTCCAAAACATACAAATAAAAGGATTTGTCGGAACGTAAAGATTCACTACTGAAACAATTGCCACCATTGATGAAGTGCTGTAAGGACAACCAAAGACGACGAATGGCACACACGTGAAAATTCTCTGAATTTATTATTATGTACAAAACTGCATTTTTACGAAATTGTGGACAGATGTGCAACAATTGCGAGAATAGACGATTTTAAATTGGTAGGCATAGACGTCACTGTCAAGTCTTTGTTAACCTCTTAAAAGACATTCAGTAATGGATGTCATTTAAAAAGGACGTTGACAAGAATCCTGAAAAAACTGACAATTCTAAACTACTCAGGGGTCTTACTCCAGTAAATATGTTAAGAAAAAATTCAAGGATTCCAAAGCAGCTCAACTATCATATTTGTCAAACGAGTCAGAAATTTTTATTGAGAATTTGCAAGAATAACAGGAATTTTCCAATGCGAACAGGAAAGTGCAGCATAAACTGGCGTTTTAACACGAATTTTAAGGCTACTGGCGCACAATTCGTTTATTCATAAACATTGCGAAAATAAAAATTACAGATAAATGAAGTTGCAGATGATTAGCAAAGGTTAAGTAGACCTAGACAGATTTTTTTTCTTTTCAAATTTAATAAATATACAGTAAAACGTGAATAAATATATAAACGGTACTGTTGAAGTTAAACAGTTTATTAAACATTTTTGTTCATAAAAATCCCAGGAAGGTTTTTCGTTTTTCACGGAAACGTCCAAATAGGTTTGACAAACGCTGCCATTTTCACTAGAAAACATTCACAACACCCACTTCTTAAGAAACCAAGAACAACAACCACGGCTCAAGTTTTCATTTGTTGCGTAATGTTTCCAAGAAAGCTATTATAGCGAATTTAACTTTTAATATGAAAACTGGTGCCCAAACCGAAATTGTATCCGGTTAACTTCCCCACTCTCAAAAGTAATTTCTGTATACTCAAACACGAGAAACACAGGACAGAACAACAACAAAAATGGCGCATGAGATGAACGCCTGCTCAGTTTTGGCAGTATTCCTACAACTGCAAACATTTCCTGCAACAAATTTATGACCGCAGGAAACGTTCGGATGAACGATCTTGATCTACTGGTGTCTCGATGCATAGCCGGTAGTGCAATGCGATCAAAAGCCAAACCTTGTGCCAAAATAATCTACATTTCTCCAAATTTGCAACCAGTTTATTTGTGGCGCCAGAAACTGTCCCTGAGCGCCTTACAACATCTCCTGCTAGGCGGCCTTCGGCAAGTCAGTGACATCCATTGGCAAGACCCCAGTTTCCAGAATGGCATTAAACACATTTTCCCCTTTCCAGCCAAGCCGAACCTGGAAAATGAAGAGTTTCTGCCCTGTGCTGCTCAACAGGGTGAATCACCATCGAATCTTAATGATACGATAACGTCATCATGGCAGAAAAATGACAGGCTGCAAAATTAAGCCAGCCTTAGAGAAACATATGCATGACAGGGTGGTTTCACCCTTGTGATCAACATAAAAGTCCATAAAACACAAATTTCCCCTCGTTTATACATGGTCTGCAAGTTCGAGGAGAGATTATGCCCACGTTCATGGGTGTAACACTTACGGCAAACGGCTGCATCAAGGCGAAAAGGTCAAATTCAGCTTCTGATGACAAGAAGGTCAGAGACATGGCACGGCAAGGCGTTTTTTTGGTATCGGGGGAGAGAGCATTTTGAGATTTTTGGATATTTTTTCACACTTTTTTAATAGTCAAATATGCGGGCTCATCTGTTTGCTAGTCTTTTCTCTAACTAGGCCAGCGGCGGTACATAAAGGGATGAAGGCAAGGTGCCAGATCATTAAACATAGTAGGATAATGAGGTTATTACTGCAGAAAAATAGCAATAATCCAAATCCAAATTTGCAAAAAAGATACAAAACACATTTGGGAACGTGAGCAAGCAAGGCACACACCACACTGGATTCGCATTAAAAAAATCTAACCTACATCATTTTTGTTCCAAGTTCTTTTATGCAAATCATATTTAAAAACACCATACAGTTCTGCTAATTAAAACTGAACTTTAGCATATTCTTATAGACAAATTTTCCCATAAGAGGCGCTACAATAGCAAGTGTACGACTAATTTCTGCACTAATATACCACCACACTACACTGCCTCACCTCCACACTTCTGCAGTTTCAAAGACCATCACTGTGGCAGCATGTATATTGTAATATGAATGACATTGCCAAAACTAATCAATCACCATCAAAGCCTAAACATTCCCCTACTCAAGTAGTTTTCAAATCCATTCGACAACTTTTCAAATTCAATTCAATTTGAATGCCCTAAACTCAGCACAAAAAACACCATATGGTAGGAGAGTAAATCACCCAAAGTACAAAAAAGTACAAATCACGATCACACTATCATGACCTAAGCAAATACACATGATGGACACTGACCACCTAGCAATTGGGATTAGGTTTTGGGTTTGCATTTTGGGAAGATACAGGGAATATACAGGAAGAGAGGAAGTAGCACGGAGGAACTATCCTGACATAACTGCCTGGAAACAACTGCGGAAAACTACGAAAACCACAGTCAAGATAGCCAACTCGGGAATTGAACCCAGATCTACGGATGGAAAGGCTGATAGCTAGCTTAACCACCAGCACACCTAGCTCGGCATACCGTGACAATTTTTAAATAGAATGGAAGAAAAATCACATTCAGGCCAGTTGTGACTCATTGGACATGTAACATTCCACATGTGAATTGCATGCAAAAATAAAGACCAGTAGTAACAAGCGCACACGCATTGTGGGACTCAGCCCATCTGGCAATTGGTATTAGTATTTTGGATTGTTTTAGTAATTTATAATACATATGAAGAGAGTAAGGAGCACGGTCGCAGTCAATTTTTAGAAGAACTACGATGGCATTTGCCTGGAAACAACTGTGGAAAACTACGAAAACCACAGTCATGATAAGCGACCCGGGAATCCCAGGTCTCCCGGATGAAAGGCCGATAACGTTACCACTACCCCACCTAGCTCGGTAAGACCAGTAGTATAGATCTGACATTGGTCTAAGCTCAGTCAATATTTGCGTGGTTTGCGTCTGATCAGTGGTTTCGTTTGAAAAATTCTCTCACCGATTTACAAAAGAACCGACAGCCTACACATAAAAAAAACCCCATACTCTGAGCCTCCCGTCTTGTCCTTAGTGTCCTCCATTCCAGATATTGTAACATCTGAGAGAAACACCCATGACACCTAACATAGTAGCTAAAAAATAAATCTTTTTAAATTCTGTTCCCTCCTCACAGAGGTCCAAACTTATACAAAACTATACTTTGTACGCTTGCCTTTTGACAAGCATGACCACAGATGGCGCTAGAACTTGCGGACACAGGTTACAAAATGAAAACTGATAACCTACCACTAGATATCTAATTTACACACATCTAAACATACAACAAGCATGCTCAGAGCATTGTAGTAGGCACAACAACAACGGAATTTGATAACCCCGATTCTGATAAGGCACTATAGTGCACTTTGCCTGAACCTTGAAACCGCAACCAAAAACCAGGAATTGAAGCCGGTTTCCTTCCCCAATTATAGACTCGTCAATCCGGGTTTAATTCGAGAAATTACTTCATCGTATGAATCATACTTGGGTACTGAATCAAAAGTTTGACAGACAAATAGGCCTAGCTAGACTAGCTCTGGCCATTGCATAACCGAACGCGGCATCTGGTCGATTTACGATCACCTTCGGTGGTCAAATCGCATTTTTCTCGACCCTATGTCACACCACAGAGTTTCTCCGTGGCGAAATAGGCACGCCAAAGAGCAAATCAGAATTCAAAAAACTGATAAAAAAAAAATTGAAATAGCTCTGTAAAAATGTTAGTCTTTCTCACCGTTCAGCTCCATGTTCATTTCCAGGTCCTGACGATTATGCACATGCAGAGAACGCACACTCATTCCTTGTTGTCCCTTTCGCGACGATTCGCTGGAAATGTGCATTGGATAGAAATGCCGAGGAATTAAAAATCGGAACCGTAAAACACTGCCAAAGCTCGTAAATTACTTCACATTCACTCGAAAGGACGCCATTTTCAAACGAGGCGTGCCTTCCTTCTTGCCCTGAAAAGACACAGAGGCGCCCTCGTGAGGCTAATTCAGGCACTATTTTTAAACGAGGGTCGTCCACTAATTACCTTGACAATGTAATCCCATATTAGGGACCTTTCAAAAAGGACGTCATCAAGAGGGGGTGGGTGGTCAACTTGCATGTGGACAGGGGTAAGGCCATTATGGATCTTCACTAATGATGATCCCTCTGTCCCATAATAGCAACAGAAAATAAATAAATATAGAACACAACATTTATTATTAAAAAACTAAATTAAACAATAAATTAAAAATATTACTCCTAATTTTTATTTTGAGTGTTTAGATAGTTTCTGGATTTTTAAATAATTTCGTTTATTGCATTTTAAACCTGAAGGTAGGATCCCTTGCTGAGAAGCTTTGTTTTCCCTATATGAACGAGAAGGATGAATAACCGCAACTCGATCTTTGCTAGAAAACCATCTTTTTTCATCTTGCGTTTACAATGGGTTGATATTAATCAACTGAAATAAAACAATTTATTTCGATCAGCGGGTGAAATTAGAAAAAAATAGTTATAATTCGTAATAAGGTTAACCTAAAATTGAAAGATGTGCCAAAACAAATGACAGATCTATGTCATGAAACACTGATTTTGATTGAAAGCTTCGCAATTTTGCACTACAACATAACTTACAGCTGCATTTTCCAATCGTTCCCGTTTAAATATTCACTAGCTACTATTATTATTGGACAGAGGGAGTAGTAAATTTTCAGTTTTTGAATTTTCTGTTTGAATTTTAAAGGTCAGTGAAAGGAGAAATGTGTTTCCAGTCCCAAATGTACTTGAATTTCCACACGAAGTCAGGAAATTTCATTTAATCAGAAAAATCTAGAAAAACGCCGTGGTATTGGTAGCAAGGCATGACCGGTGCTTGAAAATTATAGGATGGGCCATTGCACATGTTCTAACAAATTTTGTGGACAACTGTATTTAATGGCAGAATTTAAAACAAGAATTCCAAACGGCACTTGTACTGCAGTATATCTGCTATTAACTGAACATGTACTGCAGTAAAAGTCCAGTTGGTGGTAAGAACTTTATACTGTAATTAAATTGCAATCCTGAACTGCAGTACAAGTACAATTTTAGTACAATGGAACTGCAGTTTCAGTGCAGTTAAAACTAGTTTAGCTGCCCTATAAAGCACTCAACGGCAGTATTATGGCTGTAAAACAGCCATATAACGGCAGTATAGTGAAATTTACTGCAGTTATACTGCATTTTAGTACAGCGGAATTGCAGTTTTAGTGCAATAATACTGCAATAAAATGGCAGTAAAACTGTAATTTTAGTGCTGCATAGGGCAGTATAATTGCAGTAAAACAGCGCCCTCCCTTGAGAATGAACTGGGGCCCAATGATTGTCAACCCCTTTCAACTCACGGCGTTTGGATAATCCAGGTTCAACTGCACATTCTACAAGTGTAACATTAAAAGTTAACAGTTGATAAAGTGCAAATTGGTTGCAATTAGTTTCAAACGCGAATACGGATGAAATCTTCAGACTTTTAGTCTTAAGCGCAGCAACTGCAATGTAAAATAAGGAATAAAGAGATGAGGGCCAGGTCAAGAATCAATACGACACATTTAGTAGCTCAATTAATATGCGAGGAAATACACTTTTGTCATAGTTGGTGCACACCTCAACCGATCGGAAGAAATCTAAAGTCGAAACAATCGCGTAAAAAAGTTCTAATTACAAAAGAATGAGGGTCGGAAGAGAAGAATTAATAATTATAAGAAGGACGAAGCACGCTCGGCTTCCAGGAAAATAATACCAACAAATCTATACGCAGCTTACTTCATGTTTGGAACACTACACTAACCGAGTACACGTGGGACAGCAGCATTCACACAACTACGCCGGTCGGCGGTGGTTTCGGCAGGGCTTCGTATCAAAAGTCGACGAAAAAAGCCTCCGAAATTTGGCTACAAAGAGTGCAATTTACATATGGACATATCTGGGCAGGGCCAAAGATTTCGCAGTCAGAACCAATCACATGCTAATTTTTTAGTGAGAATATACCTTTACCCAGCACTGAATTGTGTTAAAATGTGGCAAAATAAATTATTTCTTATTGTAGACTTCCCAGCGAATCCTTTGCCCAAATCTTGACAAGCCCCTAGAATCAGGCGTGAATTATAAATAACGGGGGTAAATAAAATTGTAACAAGTGCAATTTTAGAGCTGTTGAAATGCGTTTCGAAAGTGTGATCGAGTGCTTCTGATAATCGAAACACCGATATTCTTATAAAATTATACATTTTTTCGTTCATTTAAAATAAATAAGTGCGTAAAGAATCCAAAGCCGACCACAAAATAAATTGCACGGTGTTCCGCTTGCGTTCGACGTTGGATTTTAGCCATATTGATTTGGGAGAAAATAAACATTGTAATTATATTCAATCCTTAAAATAATAACCAGGAACTTTTAACAGTACGACTAACGATGCAGCATTTGAAAAACTTATTCTCCCATAAGTTCAATAATTTGTCCAACTGCTTACAGCTGCTGTTTACAATAACATCATAACTCCTTCTGCACAATTAAAAAAAACAGTAATTAGAAAAATTGAATTCTAAATGGAACCTAAGAAACAACTGATAGGAATAATTTCCACGATACTTTCTTTAAATGACTATTTTTATACAACAGCTGTCGAGCAGAACAAATTAGTCTTGCAGAAACTTTTTAAATGCACTCGTTTATTAAAATGGGTATCTTTAGCTCTTACAGCGGATTTAAGTTTCGTGACACTATTCTCTCCTTCCACGAATATCGGCAGGGATGTGGGAATGGAAATCTTAAACAATACTGTCTTTCAACTACCCTCGCATTTCTCTGACTTTCCAGCAGCGAACATAAGAAAAATTCAAAAATATTTCGTCCAGGTATTCTACAAAAACTTCGGTGCTAATCTAGCACAGTTGTTGGAAATCTGATCATGGGAGCTCATACGCGTGATACTAAATTTTTAAGGGGGCTCATGCCAAAATTGACCACTGCGACAATGAAATCCCACTTTCTGGCATTCTGGTTGCCTTAAGTTAGCTCATAATATTCTTAAAATGTTTAAGATGTTGGATCGCATTCCACCCTATTTTACTCTTCAAAGTTTTGCAAACTACAGTTCTGAAAATGCGCATCATAATTAAACAAACTGGAATTTATTCTTAGAATTCAGACTTTCTTGTAATGAATAATTTGGCCTTACAAGTTGCCCTATACTGATTGTATCCAAAACAACGTGCAAAAAAAAAAAAGGGCAACGGTTTTTCACAAATTACGTATCAACTATGGAATTTTCATTATGACGTATGTCAACCAAGCTGCTTACTTTTGCTAAGTGTTTGTCGATCGCCACGACACTTCATCAAAGTGTGCCAGCCCCAATTTGGTAAGTTACCAATCAGCAGCTTTGGAGGCGACAAACGAAAACAGAAATTCCGAAAGGATCCCTGCAGAGCACCGAGGAGCCGAATCGCACTCCCAAAAGGAATAATAATGATGAGAACGATAAAATAACGGGGTTGACCACCAAAACATAAATACGAAGACACGCTACCACAGCTGACGAGTGTGTCAAATGCCTTTGCTGTTAATTCTCCGCCGTCGCAAATCGAACTTCACTTTTGCCAAATGGCGTTAGAATGGTCGCTTGGCAGAAGCCTCAAAGCCAACTCCCCGACGCACGAATGACCGCGCCCGATGTTCGACCCTCGCATTTTATGAACACGGCAATACGCATATCGAAGCACAAATTAAGTTAGTGGGGACGTCGGGATAGATACTTATGCAGGTATGTGTGTGTGGTATGTATATATATACAGAAAAATAAGGCAGGCAGGTGGAACGAAGTCGAGTGTCCCCCACCAGCCGCTAGAAATGTGGCATTGTTTGAAAAAAATGTTCCATTGCACGATAACTAGATAGAAGCGAAGCTTTCGTTGCACTCCATTGCCCCCTCCCGTCAGGGTCTGGGGCGGCCAGCACAGGGTGACAGTCACAACGCGAGACCCCTTTGTGGGACCAAACCTGGATGAAAAGTGCAAGCCTCCAGCCTTAGGGTCAGTGATTGTTGTGTTGAAAGTAGTATCTATTTCTACTGTTGCTGCCACGGTAGTGGTGGTGCTGCATGTTGCCACGGTTGTAATGGCCATCCCACTGGTAAGGCGAATGTGGATTGAAGTGCCATCGGTTTGGCTGCAAGGAGAAACGAGGTTGTTTGAGAATCATTTTATACACAAGTTGAGTGTTCTAAGGTTCAGTAAATATCTGATCCTTTTCGCCAATGACACGATCGGATATTCATTCGCGTTTTTCATAAAAAAGTTGGCTGGATATCAGAGCGGAGTTTTAGCATACAGTGGAACCTCGCTTAACGAGCAATACAAATTTTTTAAAAATGACTCGCTTAACGAGCGACATTTTGCATAACGAGTGACGTGAATAGGGGAATCCCCGAATTG
>JAUJYV010002776.1:2500-11629 GCA_033995625.1 Ophyiulus pilosus | reverse complement strand
GAAAGAGCCGCCACTCAGGGAATTTCTCCCATCCATAAAAATTCCCACCAACCTCGACCGGGGAGCGAACCCCGCAACATAGGATCTAGAGGCGAGCACTTAACCCACTCGACCATCGGCGTCGGTGTTGGTCGGTTCCTCCAGTCCACTTGAAAGTTGGCCATTTCCTCCACCAGGCCTGTCCAATTTGACAACTTGCTGAGGCATCCCCAGTTTGACTCCAAAAAACCGGTCGCCATCGGCACACTTATAACCTTGCGCCATACATGCAAAACGAACCTTCTCCTCCTCCTCCTGATTAATGCTCGACCCACTAATCAGAGAGGTCTTGGTAAATCTCCAAAAAAACGTCGGATGCTCGCTGCAGATCAAAGGAATAGAAGGATGTCATCGGCATAGGCCATCACTACGATCCTGACAGCAGGTCCAGTGATGAGCCCACACGACGACATCTTTTCTATCACCTTCCACAACAGGGGCTCCACGGCGATCAAGTAATCCTGATCCATTTGACAAAGTTGGGAGAGTATCCAAAGGCTTCCAACACAGCCAGGAGATACCCATCCCCAACATTGTCAAATGCCTTGCGCTGGTCTACTGAATAGAGCAGGCCACTAACTGCCCCCTTCCTGTGAAGCAGATCCCCAACTGTTCTAATATTGGTCCCAATGGACCTACCACCAACAGAGCACGTCTGGTAAGGTGAAAGAATCCCAGGCAAGGTCTTACGGAGCCTCGTTGCCAAGACTCGGGTAAACAGTTTGTAATCCGAGTTCAGCAACTAAATGTGCCGCCAATCATCCAGCCGAACTGGGTTCTTTCTCTCTTAAGAATCAAAACGATACGTGCATCTGACAAATTGTACGGACTTCTCCGATAGCGAAGAAGGCTGTATACACGTTGCTGAGGATAGGTGCAAGCCTCTCCCGGAAACAGATGTAAAAGAAAAAGCCGAGGCCATCTGCCCCTGGACTGGCATGTGCTTTTGAACTGCCAATGGCTGCCTGAATTTCGTTGACAGTAATCGGCCCCCCTATGTTCCCTGCAAGAGGAGTCATCCTTGGAAGCCCCTTTAAAAATGCATCTGTTCACTCGCCTTGAAATGGTTTTTCCTTAAACTGAGTGGTATACTCTCACTGCAGAAGATCTACCATTTCAGCAACAGTTTTAGATGCCCCCGCTCTAACTGTGAGCTGACCCATGACCTCTTTGCCCTTCTTCCTTGCTGAAAGCTGCCTGAGAAGCTGCCAGGACAATGACGAAGGCCCACTGGAAAGTCCCACGATTTGCTGATGAAAGTACAGCTTGGCCAATGCAGCATCGGCCGAAGACTTGCCTAAAGCCCGAGAACATTTCAGGTACGACTCGATCTTTGCCGCCAATAAAGATTTTAAGACAACCATGCTGCCCCATGGCCATCCTGCATGGCAGCAATCTCCTAGTACCTGTCCAGCAGCTGCTCCAACTGAGCCGCCAGCTTCGGGTCTTCCAGTGCTGCCGACGGATATTGCCAAGGACCTCCACCAAGCACCGACCAGTCCGCCCAGCACGAATTCGAGACATCTATGATCCCCGTATCACGCTTCCATCCAGCACGGTATTCCTAGACACGACCACAAGATCTGCCGAGCTGTAAACACGATAGAGTCGGGCCCATGAGTTACCCCGACTCCAACTTGCAGCCTTTGACGCCCCATTTCGGAGCCGCCAGTTATCCACCAGGTGGTGAGAAGACACCAACCTAGCAAGATCACCAGGAACCCCGCGCCGATATTCAGCAGTCGCTCTGCGGTCGAGTCTTGGCTCCAGGGTACAGTTGAAATCCCCTAACAAGATCACAGAACGACCCAAGTGCCTCTGCAAAACCGTGTCCACATCTCCTAGACACTGTACCGCCAGATGATCCAATTGCAGTACAAGGATACCGATTACAAGTGCCCGAAGCGCACCAATACTACACAAGAGAGCAGCGCAATGACCGGCCAGAATGACCTCAAATTCCTCAACCACGACCGAGAACAGCGAGAACGGAACCAGGAAACTCATGACGTTAAACCGGTGAGTCCCCTTACACTCATAAATTGAGTGCGTGGCCTTCACCAGTTGAAACACGGCAGCAAGCCCACGACTGGTATTCCCAGTTTCCTGGATGCAGAAGATGGAACATGGATGTCTCTGCAGTGAATCGTGAAAGAACCCAGTGTCTACATAACTGGACAATCCACGCACATCCCAAGTAATGAGTGAGGTGTCGGTCATGTTAAGTAAGATGGTAAGGGAAAAAAACTGACAACGAAAATTAACCAGAGCTGTACAACACTTTGTTCAAGCGACCAGCACTGCTTCGCTAGGCAGATGAGCAACGTGCAACGGCTTCAGCAACTTTCTTCTTCACCGATCGTGAATGATCCTCCGATTGAAGAAAGGCCTCCCCATCACCGCAAAGTCCTTGTTGAGCAGATAGTGCTGCACCAGGACGGATACAAGAGTCCGCTTCTCCCGCTTAGCCTCTTTGAGAAAGCGGATGATCCACTCTTCTCCAGTGAGGTCCAACTGAGACTCGACCCCAGAAACTATAGCATCAGACATGTCCCCAGATCCACAAGCTTGATCAGCCTCGAATGCTGGACCTGCCTCTGGCTCCTGTGGGACAATAGCATCACATGGCATGCCCACTGCCCCTGTAGAAGCAGCCTCCACCATCTCCACCTAAACCGAAACCCTAGCATCCATAATGCCCCTCACTTGATAGACATTCGCTTCCATTTCCACCCCATGGCCAGGAGAGCGCGTACGGCTACGCCGGCGTCGCTTCTTCTTCGCCGAGGCAGTAACAGCCACACCCTCTGCGGGCACGGCAAAGCCAGACGACACCCAATCGATAAGGGGCTCACCCCCTACCAGTGTCCCGGCATCAACTACAGTTCCCAGCTGCAGAATAAAATCCCCGCCTCGGTAGATCCAACGGATACCGACACCTCACCACGGTCAACCGAAGCCATCAGCTCCGGGGTTCCAAGTATCGGGAACTACTCATTCCCGAGTAGTATTGGCCCTTCCGGCATTGCAGATGCAGCCTCATTGCGGCGTGGGCTCCCTACACCGGAAACATTTCTGTGGGCCCTGTTGTACGGCCACAGAATGGACGAACTCGCCATCCTTTATCGCCAAAAACTTTGGCAATGTCATCCCGTCTTTCATGGTGACGAACACAATGCGACAGAGTGAAATGACATCCCTCTCGCCAAACACATACTGTAGTTGGATGTGAGACTCCACTGTCGCATAGCCAGATAAAGCCTCCACCAACTGCTTAGTAGTGATCTCAGGGACCACTCTCGTGAGGATTATCCCGTCTGGTGCAGAGGTGGTCGTGAAGCCGACAACGTCCTGCCCCTGCACGGAAAGAACCTCTCCGCAGTGTGCTGCTACATCAGCAGGCGTATGCAAATACACATGAGTGTATGCGTCATCAAGCTGGCCTGCCGATACCACAGCCCTCATACCCAGATTGGTATTGACGGCTGCGTTGTAGTCCTTAATTGCTACACCGTCAACCGTCCGGAAGGAAACCCGCTGTTCCCTTCAAGCCACCTTTTGGCTCATGCCATTATCTGTGGTGGCAGCCTGGCCGGCCTTTGCAGCAGCAGCAAAGGAGGTCGGACCACCAGACCTGGCACCAGGTTGAGCCTGGCTAGCAACTGGCCCTGGCAGATTACAAGCTATCGGTGCCATATCCTTGTACTAAGGATTCTTTAAGAAGAAAACCAGAAACCAAAAATAAAGAAAAAATAATTTGAAAAAGAAGACTGGAGGAATGCTAATATCACCACAATTGGATCACAGTAGTCCACTGGCAAAATTGGCAAAACACCCAATAAAACAAGAAAAAACAACAAAAAACCCAAGAAAAACCAACTAAAATCAAACAAATCCACACCAGAAAGTTAGTTAACCACCTTAGCTACAACTAACTACTCTTTAGGGCCGGTTGCACCAACAAAGGTTAACCTTAGGTTTAGCTTAAACTTTGTTGGTGCAACCGGCCCTTAGTGGATGAAATAATAATGAATTTTGGCAATAACTCAGCAAAAACAAAAAAGTGAAGCCAAATTGAAGATCTGGTGACTCCCAAGATGGCCGCCAATCAAAAAAATAGTCCCTTCACTAAAAAAACGTGTAAAAACGTAAAATACACCAAAAATAACACAGCCCAAGGTGCAAAAGGAATAGTGTACCCTAGGGGGTGATGCTATGAAGGTACACTGACGTCTGCAACCCCCAAATCACGCTGAAATTTACCAAAAACGAGGTAAAATGGGCTCCAAATTGGCGCCCAAGGATACCAACGTGAACAGTCTTTTCACTAAAAAAACGTCAAAAACACCAAAAAAAACAGAGACCAAGGTGTGAACTGTAAAGTATACATTAGGGGGTGGTGTTAGGGAGGTGCAGTGACTTCTGCAATCTCAACACCACGCTTAAAATGACCAAAAAAGAGGCAAACCGGGCTCCAAATGGGTGCCCAAAGATACCAAATTGAGCAGTTAGCTCACTAAACCACAAGAACTACGCAGAATTTAGTAGAAAGGGTGGAATAACACCTTTCTACCTCTCTGATAATAGTTCTTGGATACCTTATGTACTGTTTTATAGCAAAAACCAGTACTGAAACCCCTCAAAAATAACCTTATTCACCAAACTTTGGGTGCACAATAAAACGTGTGTTGCACCAAGTAGGTGAATGTGGGATCCAGGACCAAGGCCCTGGACATCGCACTCACGCACCGAAAAAACGTGATGCTGAAGAGCACCAATTCCACGTGCCACCACTTTTTGAAGATAGCACCGTCATCTTCCTTCATGGGTCCATTAACGCATGCAACCATGCACCGAGGAACTACACCCAACTTTACTGACTGCTACACCACACAGGTGGTCAGTGGCAGAAAGCGTGCTGAGGAAACATGCTTCGCGGACCTTCGACCGGGTAAGTGGCAAAGCCACTCACACCGCCGCGTACCAACTCCGTAGGGCGGGCATCAGCGATGCCCAACGCCGCCAGAAAAGCTTTTCCTGTCCGCGCTGAGCATAGAAATGTTGTTCAGCGCTGCGCAGCTGGTGGATACGCTTGCACAGCGGCTTGATGCCCTTACCCTCGCTGGCATTCCAGTCGGCGTAGAGTATATCCTGTGTGGTTGCCGAGCATACAGTCACACCGCCGCACACACAGGCTTCCGATATTTGGTCTCTCCTTGAAACAGTCCTTTATCGACTGTCTGGGTGATCCCCGCACCGTGACAGACTGCCCCAAGGAACTCTCGCACCTTTAAAGTGAACGAGCAGTCCCCAGGTAGTGTTGCTCATCGGCGTTCAGAGCATGACAGATGGGACACCCAGCATCCCTCCGCTGGCCGATAACATGCAGGAACATAGGAGTCACAGCTGCAGTGACGATGGCGCCAGGCCTTTTCCGCAAATCCAATTGTAAAAGGATTGCGGAACTCGGGAACAGGTTCGATGGTCACCCTTTCAGCCTGACCAGCTAGTGCAGCATGCAACTCCCGAAGGGATACAGACAGGTCGAAGAAGTCATTGTCGATGACTTGGCCCCTGAACAGCAACAGCACCCCTCTGGTGCCATCCCGAACAGAGGACTGAGCCAAAGCCTGTAATGTGCGCTGGAATGCCACACCTCGGAACTCAGGTAACGGCGGCCCAGATAGTCGGTGGGCGAAGTAATGGAAAACCGTGAACCCCATGGTGTCCCAGGGTATTCTGGAACTGGCCTGGCAGCGCCAGGTATTCCCGAATCCGCACCTAATCAAGCATGTTCCTCGAGACGATGTGTAGTCGAACATGCGAGAACCGGTGGTAAACCCTCCGCATCGCCGCTATCGCCGCAGGCAAACTGTTGTAGTATGACGGGGTTTAACCCCGGACCAAAACAAAGTCCATAACAGGAACATGAAAAACTCAGTTTTTAAAACATTATTTTCCTTTGTTTTCCAAAAAAGAGATTCCCAAAAACAAAAACGATGTGGTGATGGTGGTGGTTGTATTGAGAGTGAATGAAACAAAGATGGCGGCCGGGACGAAAACCCGGGTTGGCCCACCTTGGAAAAATGACCAGAAGGAGAGGGAGGTTGAGGGCCAACTCACCCTGGTCAGTTGGCGGGAAAACAAAAAAGCTTGAGGCCATTGGGTCGCCCTCCCTGAGCTCGAACGCGGATGGGATCCTGCTTGCAAGC
Organism: Ophyiulus pilosus; assembly: GCA_033995625.1. Taxonomy (NCBI): domain Eukaryota; kingdom Metazoa; phylum Arthropoda; class Diplopoda; order Julida; family Julidae; genus Ophyiulus; species Ophyiulus pilosus. The sequence goes on along the minus strand of JAUJYV010002776.1, from coordinate 5,378 downwards.
TGGGTGAATGTAAATTTGGCCCCAACTCCCTGAAATTGTAACACAAACCCCGCTCGTGAAGACGGGATATCTTCCCGAAGGCGTGATTTACCACCACGGCCCCCTGAATGGTCTCAGTCACGTATGGGTAAACAAGCCAGTAATAGACATCGTCCATTTCCCGGCATACCATAGTGCAGAGAGCCTCCCGAATACTTGCCGCTTTCTTCCATAAGGGCAGATCAAATAGCCCCTGAACCCCGTGTGACCGAGGGGCATGGAAGAGGGAGCGGCGGGGCCAACGATGTTTGTTGTTGACCCAAACCCTCAGATGTGCCGAAGATTTGTCGGGAGGCTCTAGAAACTCTAACACATACGTGACTTTGTGACCCAAAAATCCCGCCACAAGAATGGCCCGCTCAAATATGGTAAGGGTGGATGCCGACCTAGCCCATTGCGCCTGGAAGGTGTTAAACTGCTCCACCAAGCAGTCCCAGTTGCGCAATTCAGACTGGCGGGTCCCCAGAGAAACTCCGAAGAACATTAAACCCTCTGAGCATCCGTAACGGAGATGCACACACTCCCTGTGCGTCACCTCCGTTAACGGATATATCTGGGACTTTAACTGATTGATGGAGGTCCCGCTGATTGTAGAGAATCGAGCGAAGACCTCCAGAAAATGGGCAATGCCCCGAGCAGAGCGAAGGAACAGGCTGATGTCATTGGCATAGGCCATGATAACTACACCAAGTGGAATCGGGGACCCTTGGCCACAGGCTCGGAGAGCAGTCCAACCCGCCTGAGGAGAGGTTCAAGCGCAAGGATATACAGCAAGGGAGACAGACTGTCAACCTGCTTAATACCCTACGCATGGGTATCTCCCCAGTCCGAGTCAGGCCACTCTTGACCGTGCAAAAGCTGTCCGCGAAGAGTATCCGAATCCAGTTGGTGAACCCTAGTGCAAACCCGAACGCCGACAAAACGGAGAAGAGGTAATAATGGGACACGTTGTCAAATGCCTTCCGTGGAACAGGTCTCGGATGGTCTTGATGTTGGTTCCGATAGACATGCCCCTAACAACGCAGGTTTGTAGCAGCGAAATTAGCAGTGGAAGAACCGACTGCAGACGAACCGCTAAAACCCGGGTTAGGAGCTTGTAGTCCACGTTAAGGAGCGAGATGGGCCGCCAGTCGTCAACCGAGACCAGGTCGCTCTTCTTCGGGATCAACTTGATAAAGGCATCTGAAAAGTTCAGGGAACATGCCCCATGTTCCAGGATCTCCTTATACACCCGGAGTAGAATCGGCACTACTGCCTCCCTTAACCGGCTGTTAAAGGAGTTCCCTAAGCCATCTGCACCAGGGCTGGTGTTAATGTTACCATGGCTAATAACTGCCAGTAGCTCTGTTCCTTCAATGACCTGGCCAATATCGGCATCCTCGGGTGGTAATCGGGGGAGCTCCCTGAAGAACTCAGGAAAGCCTTTAGATGTCACCCCGTGGCTGCGAAACTGACGGGCATAGAAGGTCTGGAGTTTAGCCTCCATACCCTCTCGGGCGGTAGTCAGCCCATCTTGCCCTACTTGATATAGGCCAAATGGGACACCTGGTTCCAAAGAAGGGAGGAAGGCCCCGTTGGGAGCCCTGCCACCCTCCGATGGTGATCCAGCGTTCATACCAGACCCGCTCGGTCCAGGGTCTAGGAACACACCTCGAAGTCCCTGATCCAATGGGCGATCAGGGACTTCAGGAACATCCAGGCCATACCGCACCCACCCTGAGACTCTACCATATCGTCAAAGCTAGCCAACAGGTCATGGACCTGGTGCGCCAGCTCCGGGATATCGAGGAGAGCCCCATTAACGGCAGATGTGAACCGCTTGGGGCCAGGGTGTCGAAAGGACAGCCTGTATGCCAGCCGCTTGTGCTCCCCTCGGACAATGTGGGCAGCAATGGACACGTCCACCAAGTGATGTATCAAGTCAGATGATACGTACACCCGGTCCAGACGTGCCCAAGATGCCCCTCGTTGCCAAGTGGCATCACACAGTCGGCCATGTGTAGCCCGCCAGTAGTCTATGAGGTGATGAGTTCGGATAAGGGCCAAGAGTTCACCTGGCACCCTACGTCGATACACAGCACCTGCATTGCGGTCAAGCAGGGGATTCAAAGTACAATTGAAGTCCCCTATGACCACATGACCTATGTCTCGATGGGCAGTGAGGAAGGTGTCGACCCGCTTGACACACTCTGATGCGAGCAGGTCGAGCTGTGGCATTAGGATGTTAACCACAGCTAATTGCACTTTCCCCACCGAGAGGATCAGTCCGAGCGCATATCCTGGTAGGATAACCTCGGACAAGACTACCTTTGTGCTATCCTCCTGCAGTGGGAGGAGGACACACCCCATTGAACCGCTGTGTGGCTTGGGTTTGGTAAACCACAAAACGGTCCTTGATGGGGTGTATCATGATGGGATGGAGAGTGGAGCTGCGGAATCCCGTTTCTTGGATGCAGTAGATGGAGGATGGCTCCTCCAACAATACCGCATTTGAAGAACCCCGTATCGGTGTTCGAAGCCAGGCCCCGTACGTTCCATGATGTGAATTGTACAGACATGTTAAAGGTGGTAAATGGAACAAGCTGTACACCACACAGGCCAGCACAGGTACAGCAGCGCTAAGAAGCACTGCTGTATTTGTGCATGGCCTCTTTCACCTTTTTACGGGCTGACTTCGGGACATTGGGGAGAGACAGGAACTCCAACCCCATGACCATGAATTGCTCATTGTACAGAGCATGGTCCTCCAATACCTGCCGCAAAGGCACCCCAGACTCGGTGGCCACCTTCACGAAATAGGAGATGATTTCCTCAATAGAGCAGGCACCTCCACCGCTGG